>CM016562.1:4598079-4715914 GCA_003412495.2 Echium plantagineum | reverse complement strand
TAAAAGCTAGAATGAATATATAAGATAAATTATTTATAATTAAAATTGAATCTAAACCTCTTAATTAGAGCTTGGGTTAAATGTTACGGAGTATTAGACAATTGAACTCTTGAAAAGAAAAGAATATAGAAGCACAAATTAAGGAGCAAAAAACGTTGCACATATATTTGTTAAGGATTGTTGTGTGCCTTTTATATGATAAAAATTGGAAGAATACCCTCTAAATGAAAGCTTGAGAAAATTGGAAGAATACCCTCTTCCCTCTTTCTTTTTCTTTTTTCAAAATTTTTATGACCATAATTTTTTATTTATTTTAGTACTTTTTCTCGTAATTTTACTAATTTATACTTAATGAACCCTTTTCCCTATTGTTAAATTCCCCTATCTCTCTTGAAATAAAATAAAGACTTTCACGGTGGGGCGTGGAGGATGGAAACAACAAATAACATCATGAAAATTAATACCATAACATAATAGATGTAAAATTGGGATTAGATTGAGAAATTCGGATGCTTGCGATGCTTGCCAAAATAGGGAAGGTTTGCGAAATGGAGATGGAGAGGAGCTAGTCGTCTGAGCGGTAGGGGGCGGGGGACCATATAGACACACCCAAATAGTGATTGATTTTTTATTTTGGCCCCATTCTTATTTATAATATCGTACTAGTGTGTTAACGTGTTGCAATTTCGTTTTACCCCAAAATTACGTTTTTCCAAATTTGTCGTCATTACTTACAACTATATATAACCATACCATATTACATGATATCTGCTAGCCCACTACAACATTTTGACTTTCGACTTGAAAACACACCACGAGGACCACATACTCTTTTCCAAAATGAATTGCTACAATATCTATAAGCTACTAATCATTCCATTGTTTTTCATCTCCTCAACAAATTGTCTAAATTGCAATGAGACAGATGAGTGTGCCTTGTTAGCATTCAAATCAGCTCTAAATGATCCCCAGAAGGCCTTAAAATCCTGGAACGATTCGACACATTTTTGCAAATGGGAGGGTGTTATATGCAACAATAAGTGATGCAGGAGTTACCATGTTAACTTTACCAGCCAAAGGTTTAGAAGGTAAACTAAGTCCCTTTATAGGTAACTTGAGTTTCCTCCAGTTTCTTGATTTGTCCAAGAATAGCTTCCATGGTATAATCCCTTCAAGTCTTGCTAATCTCCTTAGCCTTAGATACCTAAATGTTCGAAGTAACAAGTTTGCAGGCGAAATCCCAGCCAACTTATCAGCCTCCATTGATCTTCTTGATGTTGCTTTTAATTATTTCTGGTAGAATTCCTCAAGAAATCACTTCTTTGAAAAATATCAAAATATTAGACCTTTACAACAACCAACTCACTGGAGAAATTCCTGGCTCTGTTGGGAATCTTACTTCTCTGACTTATTTTTCAGTGATTCCAATTTATTGAGTGGCGAAATCCCATACTCTTTGGAAGGCTTAGTAATCTATCAACTTTACTCTTAGCAATAACACATTATCCGGTACTGTCCCCAAATTCGATCTATAACCTTTCGAATTTAGTTTGGTTCTCAATATTTCAAAACCAAATCCATGGAACACTTGATCCTGATTTAGGCCTCATGCTCCCTCGTCTTCAAATTCTCAATGTTGCCGAAAATAAATTGTCAGGATCCATTCCTCCTTCTTTGTCGAATGCAACGCAACTAACTAAAATTGTCATGTATATGTGCAGTTTCATTGGCAACGTCAGAGTCGATTTTAGTCACTTGAAGAATCTTGAACATCTTTTATTATGGGATAATTCTTTAGGTGGTTCCATAAACTTCCTTGGTTCCCTATCAAATTCCAGAAATTTAACTGCTGTAGACATTCACGAAATAATTTCCATGGGTCCTTACCAAGTGATATGGGAAATTTTCCAAGATAATTACTTTCTTTTCAGTAAGTGATAACTATTTGACAGGGCTCATCCCCCCTTCGATAACTGAAATTTTCAGCCCTAAGTACCCTGCGTCTTGGTCATAATCAATTCTCTGGCTCTATCCCAAATGATATTGGAAAACTCTCCCAGCTGCAAGAATTTCATCTTAACAACAACAAATTATCTGGGCAAATACCATCTTCTATAGGGAATCTTTCACTATTGAATAAGCTTGACTTAAACTCGAACCAGCTCCAAGGCAACGTCCCTCATAGCCTTAGAGATTGCCAGAGTCTGATAGAGTTAGATCTCTCCAATAATCACTCAGTGAAATTTTACCACAAGGAATCTTTCAATCTCTTCCACTTGCAGTGATCCTTAACCTCTCTCATAATCAGTTTTCGGGTCAACTACCACCAGAAGTGAAAAAACTTCGGACAACTAGGCACGTTGGACTTGTCCTACAACAACATATCTGGTGAAATCCCACGTAGTATTGAACACTGCCAGAGTCTTGAGTCTCTCAACCTCGGTCACAATTCATTTCAAGGCCAATCCCCGCATCCTTGCAAACATTGAGAGGCCTCCAACACCTCGATTTGTCCTTCAATGACTTTGAGGGTGAGTTACCTGAGGGAGGCATTTTTTCAGACCCGACGGTGTTATCTGTCTCTGGAAACAATAGACTCTGTGGAGGAATCCAGCAGTTCAATTTTCCAAGCTGCGAAAAACCCAAAAAAAGAGAAAAACTCTATCCTCGTCATAATCTTAATTAGTTGTTCTGTATTGGTGGGATTAGCTGGAATTTCCTTGCTAATTTTTTGCTTGAGAAAATGAGAAAGAAGCACCCGAGGGAGTCTACTGAACCAGCACTGAGGAATCCATCGTTGAAGTTATCTTATGCAATGCTCGAGAAAGCAACAGATGCTTTTCATCGAAAAATCTCCTCGGAAAGGGAAGTGTTTGGGACAGTATATAAAGGATTCCTTGAAAATGTCATAAAGTGATTGCTGTAAAAGTTCTACATGTTCAAGAACAAGGAGTTGCAAGAAGTTTCGAGGCAGAATGCACTCGTTGAGCAGACTAAGGCACCGAAACCTTGTGAAGATAGTATCGGCTTGTTCTGGTTTTGATTCCAAACTTCAAGATTTCAAAGCTTTGGTTTATGATTTCTTGCCAAATGGAAATCTTGATAGGTGGCTGCATCCCTATGTTAATGAGAAGGGGGAGGAGATTGTATCGAAGAATTTGAGCCTGATTGAAAGGATTAATATTGCAATAGATGTTGGTTTTTGCAGTTGATTATCTTCAAAATGAATGTCCAAGTTTGGTAATACATTGTGATTATAAAGCCAAGCAATGTGTTGTTAGATGAAAACATGGTTGGTCATCTTGGAGACTTTGGACTAGCAAGGATCATTTCTGATGAAGATGTTCAATACCGAAGCAGCTGCAGAGGTCTTATGGGCACTATAGGATATGCTGCACCAGGTAATTAAAATTCTACTTATTAAATTTATATACTTCCTTAGTCGCTTTCTAATTTTTGAATCAAACTTTAAAGAGTTAGATCATGAATTTTTATTATTCGGTAAAAAATGATGTCGCTTTCTAACTAGACATCTTTACGTTTTAAGTCATGTCTCACTAATCGTGAAAAATGAAACGAGCCTTAAAGAAAAGGACTGAGGAAATGTTTAACATAGAAATCGAATGTTTAATTAATTAGTCAAATATTTCAATCAAATTGGAACGAAGTAATAATTACGTACCAAAGTAGATTCCATTGGTTTATTATATAATCGTGAGGAAATTGTCAATATGGTCTTAGAAATGGATTAAAGTTGTCATTTAGTTATAGAAAAGTCAAAAGTTGTAAATTAGACCCCCTAATTTGGACAAAACTTGCAAATTAGTCCAAAAATTGACCAGGTGTTAAACTTAACATAAATTGTGCAATTGGCTTCCACTTTCGTAGACAAAAAGTTCAGTTAAATCTTAAGAGTTACTTTTGTCAAATTTCGGGAACTAATTACAATTTTTGAACTTTCGATGATCAAATGACAAGCTCGACCCATTTGTAAGACCCTTTAAACAATTTACTCATATAATCGCCGTCTTGACCTTGTGGTGCAGAGTATGGATTAGGAGGAGAGGTATCCAAGAAAGGAGATATTTATAGTTTTGGGATATTATTGTTGGAGCTTATAACAGGGAAGAGGCCTACTGATACAATTTTTGAAGGGGACCATAATCTCAATAAATTTGGCAAGATGGGCATTCTTGAAAATGTGATAGAAATATTAGATCCTAAAACTTGTTAAGATTGAAGAAGAGGAAGCAAAAATGATGATGAAAAGGAGAATGTGGAGTATGAAGAAATTTGGAAGGAGAAGAGGTATCCCATATTTTCTCATGACTAAGGTAGCACTTGCATGTTCCATGGATAACCCTCAAGATAGAACTGATATTCAAATTGCTATTAATGACCCTCAAAACAGCTAGAGATCTTTTGCTTGAGATAACTTATAAGAAAGTGTACCAAGTATAAATTCATATTAGACAATTTAATACACAATATATATATTTGCATTACATTATTTGGTTGAATGACTATGTAATAATAATGTGTATTCCTTTAAAAATACCAGCTCATAGGGCATGTTACTATGTTAGTTTAATTTTCTAGTTTAACATAAAAAATTATATAAAAAATAATCAATATTTTGTTACACTAAAATTGGGTTTTAAACAATTATACTAATCATACTTCACTCATTTTATTAAATTTATTATACACATATCAAAAATATCAAATCGAATAAAGGAACTAACAAATAAAAGAGGTTGTCCAACATTATGCATTTAGGGACATGCGCAATTGCACATGATACTTTTTCTTGACGAGAATGTCCCTATGAGCTGGTGATTTTTAAAGGAATACACCTTATTATTACATAGTCATATTATTACAACATGACTCTATTCTTTGGTACAAATCATGCTGACATCTTTGGTGGTTTCTTGAGAAGAATTTGTAGAAGCTAATAAGGGGTATAGAGATAAAAACTCATGTTGATGATTACCTTTTATTGTCACTTTTAATGGCAAAAATGGGAGAGGCGAACGTAAAGAGGAGGAAGGAAAGAATATAGAATGGCAAAATTATCCCTGAAAAATGTTTAAAATGTCAAAAAAGTGCATTTTTTTTCTTGAGTGATCAATTAGACACAATATAGAGAGCAAAGAGCGATCGAAATAGGCCTAAATGAAACTAAAATGATGGACCAAAAATTTTTAACAAACGTTAGTGATCTTTCATATTATTTAGTTTGCCCCATATTAGTAGATTTTAGTATTATTCAATGACCTAAGTATTTTGTCCATTGAGATCTTCCTCATCCAGGGCGAATCGAGAAATGACAACAACGAAGGTCAATTTTAAGAAAATAAAATAGAGGACGAAAAATTTTAATTAAAGTTAGACGATATATTAAAAAGCGCACACTTCCGCCAAATAAAGAAAGCAGAATTATAATAATAAATTAGTGAATAAGTCAACATAGGATCGGCGATTTGGATGAGATAAGATAAAGAAATCTACTAATAGACATATGGTAAAACATTAAACAAGGATATTAAGTATTTGTAGAGCCCTGCAATATGAGAAGATTACGGGGAAAACAAGTAATAATAATATGATTACTCTTAAGTGAGTCATCATTTTGTAATAATTATCCATGAAGCATTTGATATAAGTAATTAGGATAAAGTTGGGGAGTTTACTAATTTCGTTCATACAACAATTCCCTGATGTAGTTTGAAGGGAAACAAAAAAAAACATATTTACATACATGCATACATTCCAGCAATTAATCATACTATTTCTCCAAACATTATCTATCAATTTTCCAACCATTCAAGCTAAACACATCCGAACATGGATTCCTCAAACAAACAACATGCTCTTGATGCTCCGCCCAAACCTAAAGTCAATGTCTTCGCCATCGGTTGTTCTCTTCTCGCTTCCATGAACTCAATCGTCATGGGTTATGGTATGTCCTTTCTTTTTACTATATATACATTCTGCTAATATATGTGTAGAAATAGAGAGGGAGATATAATTATTGAGAATAGTTGTTATGAACATCTGGGTTATTTTGGTGCACCATTTTTATGATATGTATGTTCTTAGATCTTATGGTTATGGTATGTCCTTTTTCTCAAGCCTTGTTAGTGTTGTCCCTAGTTATTATCGTTTCTTATTATTGAAGATACCATACATGCATGTGTTCATGTGGGGCATGGATCCCTATAAGACCCCCCTTTCCTACAAAAAAAAATGGAGTGAATCCTACACAAAGTAAAAATATAATATTGAGTAAGGGTGGGGGGAATTAAGTTTTCATTCATTAATGGTAAAAATGCTAATTATATCACTTTATAATATTTTTCTTCTTCATTTGATACATTAGAAGGAATGCTTGTTTACTAATTTTTCTTAGTTAATGTCAGTTATATAAGTTATGTGTCACATTTAACAAATTTGGTACACATATATACTGAGTTGATGGGGAGAATAATTTGATACATTTTTCGGATTTTTTAATTTGTACTATATTAAAATGATATATTTGGTAATGTGGATAGGCATGTAAACAAATCAAACCATATCGACCTTTGTAAAGGGTTCGTTCGGTTTGAATTCGAACAAACCGAACAGTTTGAAGTTCGATTCGAATGATTAATTGTACGAACAAAATTTGAATATTATTCTTGATAAAATAACTAAAGATAGAAGAAAACTGATGAAGAGAAAAACTAAATGTATGTGATTCGTGCCGAACCGAAATTTCGGTTCGAATTCAACCGAACCTAAAGATAAGGTTCGAGCTACATTGAACCGAACCTTGAGGTTCTATTGCAGGGGTCAGATATGTCCTATTTTTACATCGAAATTGAGAATATGTAGATTAATGAAGATTAATAAACGGCATCATTATTGAAAGCGTACCAGTTCTCTTATATACATTTTGATGACTAATCGATATGTTACTATACATTTCATGCAGACATTGGAGTGATGAGTGGAGCAATGATATTCATCAAAGATGATTTGAAGCTTACTGAAGGTCAAATTGCAATTCTAGGAGGAATTCTCAATATTTATTCTCTTATAGGAGCAGCAGCTGCAGGCAAAACCTCTGACTTGTTAGGTCGTCGTTACGCCATCGTGTTCGCGGCTTCCATCTTTTTCATTGGATCCATCTTGATGGGTGTGGCCAATAGTTACGCCTTCCTTATGTTTGGAAGATTTGTTGCTGGTATTGCCGTTGGTTATGCTATGATGATTGGTCCTGTCTACACTGCTGAGATTGCCCCGGCTTCGTATCGTGGCTTTCTTACCTCTTTTACTGAGGTCTTTATCAATGTTGGTACGTTTTATAATCAACTTTTGAGAATTCTACTTGCATTATTATGCATTTAGTGGTTAGACGATAATAACTTGATTTTGAATTTCACAGGTATTCTTCTTGGATATGTATCCAACTTCGCCTTCTCAAACTTGCCTGTTAACTTAAACTGGCGATTCATGCTTGGAGCGGGAGCAATCCCGTCTATGATATTGGGTATCGGTGTCCTAGCCATGCCAGAGTCGCCAAGATGGCTCGTCATGAAGGGTCGTCTGGGTGATGCCAAGCGTGTGTTGTTGAAAGTGTCGGGGGTCCCAAGAAGAAGCCGAATTAAGGCTTGAGGAAATAAAAGAAGCAGCCGGCATACCTGCTGATGTGAATGATGAAGTATGTGTTGTCCCCGAGAAGAGTCAGCCCAAAGGTATATGGACTCAATTACTCCTTAAACCCACCCCTACAGTTCGCCACATCCTCATGGTCGCACTTGGTCTCCATTTCTTCCAGCAATCTACCGGTATAGATGCTCTCGTACTATTTAGCCCGCGAGTCTTTGAGAAGGCCGGCCTTCGATCCACTCACGAACAATTGCTTGCTACAATTGCAATGGGTGTCACCAAGACACTTTTCATATTAGTCGCTACATTTTTCCTGGACAAGGTAGGACGTAGGCCACTAGTCCTCTCAAGTATCGGTTTGCAATGGCGTTGACCCTTTGCGGCCTAGCAATTGGTCTAACTGTCATAGACCATAACCCTGATCAAAAGATTAAGTGGGCAGTTGCACTCAGTGTGTTCTGTGTTCTTGCATATGTTGCCGCATTCTCTATGGGGATGGGTCCTATGGTTTACGTGTATTGCTCTGAGGTGTTCCCGACTACATTGCGTGCACAAGGTTGCAGCATTGGAATTGCTGTGAACAGAGTGATGAGCGGGGTTGTTTCGATGACATTTTTGCCTTTGGCGAGCGCGGGTAACAACAGGGGGATCATTCTTCATATACACAGGAATCGCTGCAACAGGGTTCACATATTTCTTGTTGTTGATGCCTGAGACTAAGTGCAGGACTCTTGAAGATATGGATAAATTGTTCGGGTCATATATCGGATGGAGGAAGACATTGAAAGAATTGGAGCAAAAGGATGCTGCTGCTGCAAAGGGATCAATTGAAGGTTGAAAAAATCTTAAACTGTTAGATATGGGAAAATAATGGTTATTTTGTTGCTGAAACTAATGCATGTTGTATTTTTGTACTATCTTGTTGTGATACCTACTTATTCGTGGATGTCTAGTTATAGTCAATTTTGTTATTGACATCATCTTGTAAGTCTATCAATAGATATCTCAATGTATTGTATGAATGACAAATCAATAAAAAATCTATCTTTATCAATTCTATTGTTCTATTTATTATTATTGTTCACTTTATTTATAACACGGTGTGACCACGAATAGACTATTCAATTGAACTTGAACTCTTCAATGGAGGCAGGAGGTGGGGGGATGGACGGTGGAGGGTGGGGGATGGACGATCTTCTAAAAGGACTACAATTTATTTTATTTATTAAAATCGACTCTAAAAGTTTATTATTGTTGAATTCTTATTTTAACCTTCATTAAAATTTAAAATTTATCAATTTTAACGCGAAAATTTCCGAAATTATCAATTCGGATAGTTTGAAGGCTTCTAGCCTAGTGATACCGGACTCGAGCCTCTTTCCAAGAGGTCTCGGGTTTGAATATCGCAGAGGAGTATATTTAAACATACTTCCTCTGCTTTCGTGGCTGCCTTTGTAGCGTTACGGGGTTGTTTGTGCATCATTTCAGCATCCACTTTGTGGGATTTCAGGCGTTTAAACGATTTCCAGCATCCACTATGTGGGATTTCCGGGCATTTCAAGGCAACTTCGGGGATAGGACTCACATCTAGGAAGCGAAGTTCAAGGATTACGTGATTCAGCAGTCGAGAAGACGAAGTTGTTTATTTGGAGCTTAGACTCCCATTTACTAGTTTAGAAATGTAATGTATTAAATATCGCATGCCTATTTTTAACTTCTATCGTTTGAATGAAAAAAGAATAACTAGATCGCTTTTGAAATTTGAGGAGACAAAGTGAGCAACAATTTTAACATGAAAACCTGATCTAATATAATTCGCCATGCAACCAACAATTTTAACCTGAAATCGAATACTTAATCCCCACCTAAACATCCAAATCTCCATCACCATTATCAACTTCTTCATGTCAATTCACTCATCTAATCTCCAATTTCCATCTTTATCAAAAAGTAATACTCTTAATATTCTCCAATTTTCAAACCAATAAATATTCCAATGGCTTATTCGACAGAGATGGCCCACACGGATCCGGAGGCCCACATGGACGCAGTCCGGATGACGTGGAACGCATGGCCACGTACAAAAGTGGGGTCCTCAAAATGCGTGATCCCGCTCGCCGCCTCAATCTCCCCCCTCCGCCACCACCCTAACATCCCCGACATACCCTACGCGCCTCTCCGCTGTAAGACATGTCCTTCAATACTCAACCCCTTCTCACGCGTGGACTTCGACGCGCTCATTTGGATCTGCCCCTTCTGCTTCCAACGCAACCACTTCCCCAACCATTATTCTGGTACCACCCTTGTTCGTTTTTGATAGTTTGATCATTTAGTTGATTGCCGAATTTTTTAATATATATCTTATCTAATGGCCTAATAGAATAATTTTTGTTTAAATGATCAAATAATAAGTAATGCATGAAAAATAACTGATGACTAGAATATACATGGATTAATAGAGGTGAAAAATGATAATTTCTCCGAGTGATTGTTTATACGGAGTAGTAAAATATGAGCTTTGAATTTTACACTCCAAGTGATAATCACACTCCACTTTTGACGACGTTAAAATAATTGTATCGAGTGATCCTATAAAATTTTAATATTCTTAAGTATGTAGGCATATCTCCTACAGTCCTACTAATGTTTTACATCCGTCCTTAGGTATCAACGAAACCAATCTTCCTGCTGAGCTCTATCAACAGTATACTACTGTGAATTACGACGTTACCCCTCAGAATCCGCAGAACCGTGACTTTGCCACTGCCACATGTGTTTATATGTTTGTGTTGGACACATGCATGATTGAGGAGGAGTTGGACTATGCCAAGTCAGCATTGAAGAGAGTCATTGGGATGTTGCCTGAGTCTGCTATGGTTGGATTTGTGTCGTTTGGAACACAGGTGCAGGTTCATGAGTTGGGGTTTTCAGAAATGTCGAAAGTGTATGTTTTTAGAGGGGGGAAGGATGTGCCGAAAGATCAAGTTTTGGAACAGTTGGGACTGGGAGTGTCTGGTGGGATGAAGAGGCCTGGGCCTGGACAAAATGTTGTTGGTTCTGGGATTAATCGGTTTTTGTTGCCGGCTTCTGAGTGTGAATGCACTCTTGATATGGTAGAATTTGATTGAAGAGAAGTTAAATTCTACCTCCATCCTTGAAAGATTGTCCAGTTTGTTTGCCTATTGTCAAAACTAACTAACTTTGTCATAAAACTTACCATATTAATAAATAAGGTGGAAACTTTTATAGTTTTATATATTTTTTACAATATAATATAGAACATTGTATAGAAAAAAAAAAGATGTAAGTTCAAAATTGAAAAAGTCAACCACCAAATTTCAAAATTTTTATATTGTTTATTGATGGAGGGAGTTTTAGTTATCGGAAGAGTGTTTAACGAATTTTAGGTTGTTACTGCAGTTGTTGGATGAGTTAGGAACTGATCAGTGGCCAGTGGCGCCAGGGAACAGGGCATTGAGATGTACTGGAGTTGCACTGAGTGTGGCAGCAGGATTGCTTAGAGGGTGTTTGGAGGGAACCTGTGCAAGAATTATTGCATTAGTGGGAGGACCTTGCACCGAGGGACCTGGGGCGGTAATGTTTTGTCACTGTTTGTATATTATTCACAAAAACTGGTTTGTACTTTGGACATGATTGTACAACTCCTCTTTGTCTGTGATAATTGTTATTCATGCAAATTACAGAGATATAGTCGGTAGAATCATACCAATATGTTTGTACTTTGTAGATAAGCTGATTCATTTTTCTTGGCAGATTGTATCCAAAGATCAGTCAGACCCAGTACGTTCTCACAAGGACTTAGTTAAGGATGCAGTACCTTTATTTAAAAAAGCAGTGCATTTTTACCAGGAACTTGCAACACAGCTTGTTAGTCAGGGACATATCTTGGATGTTTTTGCATCCGCTCTTGATCAGGTTCTTATCTAAAATCATTTAGCTACTTATTATCCTGAGGTCTCATGGATGTTGTAGAGTTGATAAAAGATGCTTCTCGTTCGTATCGACTGATGACCTGATGGCTTTTATTTTCTTTTTTCTGGTTAACTGTCTTGGTCTTTTTGCTCTTATTAGATTTGAGTACTCCAATGTTGTTGTGCTCTAATACCAGTTCCAAATCTATTAGGTCGGTGTTGCTGAGATGAAGGTTGCTATTGAAAAAACGGGTGGACTTGTTGTTTTGTCTGAAAGTTTTGGTCATTCTGTTTTCAAAGACTCGTTCAAGCGGATATTAGAAGTTGGTGAACATTCTCTTGGGCTGTGCTACGGGTGAGTGCCAATTTTATCTGAAACATATACTTCTGTTATGATGTTTGTTTCATTTGGGCCTGTTGCATGACCGTTGAAGAATATACTTTGCCATGTTGTGCTTTGTGTCAGAGTTCGCTTCCTTGACACTCATTGCTACAGTATCTTGATTAACAATTCTGAGTAGCTTGTAAAGTATAAATATATCTCCACATAATCATAAGATATATGTCATGAACCTGAAAATGTAGTCTAAAGCGATGTACTGAAAAGTTCCTTCGTGTATGTACATTTAATTGTTCTTAAATTTTGTATAACCTTGTTGAATATTCTCTATAAGATGGGAGATTGGAAAGGAAAAGAGATGTGTTACTAGCACAAAAGTTTCCAATTTCCAAGGAATGTAGTTTTCTCGGTGCTTTGCTGTTGCTTTTATCTGTTCATGTTTGAAGCTTACTTTTTTTCTCTTTTCCCCTTCTTAGTGGGACTCTTCAAATCAACTGCTCAAAGGATATCAAGATTCAAGGAGTCATTGGACCATGCACATCTTTAGAAAAAGTGAGCAAGTTCTCGAAAGCGCAAATTATGCTGGTGAAAATTTTTAACTGGATACTTCGAAATCCATCCTCATACTGAATGTTTATGCAGAAAGGTCCTTCTGTAGCCAACACAGTCGTTGGTCAAGGGAATACAACTGCCTGGAAGATGTGTGGACTTGACAAAACTACTTCCTTGACCGTCTTTTTCGATATTTCAACCAGTGATAAGGCTGATTCTGCAATGAATGTAAATCCACAATTATATATTCAGTTTCTTACAAGGTATATAATTAGCGTGTTTCTTTTTCAATCTGATTCCTCATTCACTCCTAAAATATATTTTGATTCATTCGACTTTTGTTTATTGAATTAGATCAAGTTACTATTTCAGTAATTTTAACACAATTTTTTTTCTTTTGCTAGACTACTCTTCAAAAATGTCATACAGTTTTCCTCAATTAGTGAATAAATATTTATTTTGATAATTCCTATTGGTACTTGTCTCCAAAACAAATAAGAAAATATACATTTGGAACGTTAGCATGACTCGAATGTTAGCATAGTTTAAGAATCATGAATATAAATTTCAGTTACCGGAGCCCCGATGGCCAAACAAGATTACGAGTGACAACAGTAACTAGAAGATGGGTAGATAGCACTCTTGGTACAGAGGTAAGACTGGCTGATACATTACTCCCTGTTATCTTTGTCTTTTTTGTCCATAATCGTATGGGAAGAATGTACTTTAGAAACTACTTTAATCGCCAGAGGTGTTCATGGTTCTTGGTTAGTTGTAATGTATCATCAACACATATCTGATCTGAACATATATTACCTTTGTTTACCTTATTGACAGAGGCTTCAGAATACTTGGTATCAACTTTTGACAAAACATTGTTTCTCACATCTTCACTTCATGTGCATTTCTTTTAGTTTTTAACTCACTCCTCATTAGAAGAAAAACAACACTATACTGCAACGGGTGTTGTTGTGTTTCCAGAATGTAGTCTTATGATATGAATATTGCTTTTAAGGATGTTGTTTTAGATAACCTGATGACATCTTTGGTTAAATTGTGGAACTTCTTCGATATATTCCTGTACTTTTCCGTGATCAAAGCCAGTAGCGGGCACTAGATCTAATAGAAATTATCTATCGATCTTCTGGTGTATGTGGCTTTACTTAATCTTTTTCCCTTCAAGAAACCCTGGAGACTAATTTAGCAACCATAACTCTATGTTTGCAGGAATTGGTACAAGGTTTTGATCAAGAAACCGCTTCTGTTGTAATGGCTAGATTGGCGTCGATCAAAATGGAGCAGGAGGTATTTTCCCTTCTTAGAGTTATTGTAAATAGTCCTTCCTAATTAAATCCCAAAAAGGACTCATTATAAGGTTTTCATGATGAAAATAGATGGCAGTAGTGAGTAGACCTAAAGTCATGTAGGAAAATTAATTTGCTTTTACGTACTCATTGACATCATCCTCTCCATTATCAGGAAGGTTTCGATGCCACACGTTGGTTGGATAGGAATCTAATTCGACTCTGCTCGAAATTTGGTGATTATCGGAAGGATGACCCAACATCTTTTATGCTGAATCCCAGTTTTTCGTTGTTCCCTCAATTTATGTTTAATCTGCGAAGATCTCAGTTTGTTCAGGTAAGATTGTTGCTGTCATATCCTCGATGTGAATTTTTAACATAGTTTGTATGAGACCTCTTCTAATCCAATCTCCTCCTTTCGCTACATGGAATACAGGTATTCAATAATAGCCCAGATGAGACAGCATATTTTCGCATATTGTTGAACAAGGAGAGCATAACAAATGCTGCAGTCATGATTCAGCCATCACTGATATCATACTCATTCAATTCACCACCAGTGCCTGCCTTACTGGATGTGCAGTCCATATCTTCGGATCATATTTTATTGTTAGATTCTTACTTTAGCGTAGTGATTTTTCATGGAATGACTATAGCTCAGTGGAGAAACATGGGATACCAGAATCAGCAGGAACATCAGGTAGTAGTTTTCAATGTTTAGAATCTCTGTTCATTTCAACATCGCCATTAAATCATCCTTCTGACAGAAATTCTTGGCATGTTTTTCTTTCACTTCTATTTTCTTAATTGTAATTATAAATTATGATGGATGGCCCTTGCCCCCTACAGGCATTTGCCCAGCTACTGCAAGCCCCACAAGACGACGCCAATGCCATTGTTCGTGAACGGTTTCCGGCTCCAAGACTTGTTGTTTGTGATCAACATGGCTCGCAGGTAATCCCACCTGCAATATGATCTCAACATTTATTGATTTAAGCATAGGAGACTTTATGATATGCTTTTTATTCCTATATCTCACTGCTGATAAACGGATATAGCCATGTGATGGTCAAGTCAAGAGAAGACATTTGGACATTGTATAGATGATAAAGTATTCCACAAATAGTTCTCATGTCAAGCTAAGGTTTTATTTCATAACAGGCAAGATTTCTACTGGCCAAACTGAACCCCTCAGCGACATACAGCAACGCCCACGAGATGGCAGCTGGAACCGATGTGATCTTTACAGATGATGTGAGCCTTCAAGTATTCTACGAGCATCTACAGAAGCTTGCAGTCCAATCTTCTTAGTGGACAACGGAATTGGGATTTCCGCGGTAACGGTCTTCTCTTGATATCCTCTCGCTGACATGTAAGCATTTGTGCCTCCTTTTCACGACTTATGAGGCGGGAAGTTCATCTACATTCCCAAGCCAAATCTGAGGGGCATGAAATTTGAAGGGTTAGTATAGCTTGAGTTACATAGAGTGAACAAAATTTGAGGCAAAATAATGTAGATAAGATAGTTAGCTTGACTGTCTAAACCAACGCAAGCCTAAGCCTTTATCCTAGTAAATAGGGTCGGTTAAACTAGAATTATGTTGAACCCTCGACCTTCCGTATTAACATACCCTGTTTAGTGATATAAGGCTCGAGCTCGACTATCTGATCTTACTTTTTGTAATCGCATCGAGATGTTCAGTTATCATTTAATATACAAGTCGAAGCTTTTCTACTCCAAGACTCTGTACTTCTTTAATTCTTTTCACTTGGGCCTTGGCAACATTCAATTAGAAAAGCAATATGGATATCAATTTCCAAACTACATAAATCGTAAGTTATAAATCGTTAATGATTTAAAACTGAAGAAGAATATAATAATACTTAACATAGTATAAATAAATTACAAGTGGACATAAACATAAGGGAATAAAGTCATCGAAAACATCATTTTGTGTGGTATTGCATGGTGGTTATCATGTTTGGCATGTGATATGTATGGATATGAATTTCGAAACTATATAAATGATAGTATTTTTTAATTTCCCATAATTTAAAGTATATATTTAAACGGAGAATTAAATTAAAAGACATGAATTTTGGACATATCTAAGAAGAGTCAGATGAACTGCAATGATCAGCAGGCAGACCACTGAATTTGAATTCTATATTTAGTATGCATAATATATATATGGCACCTACTATTGCAGAAGATGAGCAATAACCAAGGCTTGTTCATTTCTTGGTACATACTTACGTTTTTTGGTGTTTGTAACCCGTAAGGATGGTCAAATTGGGAAATAAATGAGTTTGTGACGTCAAGTTATGAGTTCGGTTCTCCTTACCAAAGATATACCCGCACACTTTACAAGTAACGACTTTACAAGTAACAACTGTAGATTCCTATTACAAAAATTTAGCATGATATGATAGCATAAGGTTAGATAGTGAATTGTTTGGAACCAAATTTGATTGCCAAGTTGAAAAAAACATCCCAAAACCATTGTCCAAATCCCAAAGACAGACTCCAGTTCCCCTGGTTTGATTGTGCTAAGCTGGCACCAGCTTCACCTCCCCAGTTGTCTATTCCTCACAAGAATTCTCACCTCCCCTTTATTACTTCACATCCCCCTACTCAATATAAATCCACAGAACCATCTGATTCAAGAAACACCAGAAAATTAAAAATTTAAAGAAATGGGACATTCTGACATGGGATTATCAGAAATGATGCTGGGTGTTTTATTGTTGATGAGCTACTGCATGGTTGGTTTTGGGGGTAATTTTTACCAAGATTTTGAGCTAACATGGGGAGACAAACGCCCCAAGATTTTAGGAGGAGGAAAGCTTCTGTCTTTGTCTCTGGACAAAATATCTGGTTCTGGTTTTAAGTCAAAGAAGGAGTATTTGTTTGGCAGAATCGATATGCAGCTTAAGCTTGTTGCTGGAAACTCTGCTGGAACTGTTACTGCTTATTATGTATGTATTTAATTTAATTCATATAATCATTCATATCCATGTGCTCTCATCTTTTCATACTCCTAACTATACACGAGTTAATTGCAGTAAAAGTAATGGTCCGAGTGAGGTCAAATTACACTTTGGTCCTACTTAGTATAGCGTTGCGGTAGTAGTCCCCGACAATATACACACGGTTCTCAAATAATCTTCAACTTCAGGGGATCGTTAAAACTTGAAGATCTCTTACTTTTTTGGGGTCAAAGTGAATTTTTTTAATGTTTTGGGTAAGGTGTTGATGTTTTCTATTAAAATGCCCATAGTGAACTTGACTATTTGGCAGATGACTAAAATAAGTAAAAAATCTAAGTATAAAAGCTTTGTATGGAAAATAATACTCTCTCCGTCCCTAAAAGATTATCATATTTTGATTTTTGGTAGTCAAATATTACAAAATTTGATTATAAATTCTCATCAAATGATAACAAATAATATAGTCTTGTGAGATCTTGTTAGATTCGTCTCAATATATATTTTTTGAAATATCAAATTTATATAATTTTTCTCATGTAGAATAAAAGATATTTACGTTTCAATTTTTGTTTTGTTGACAATGAAAAGTCAAAATGTGACAATCATTTAGGGACGAAGAGAGTAAAATATTATCTCAAACGTTTTAAAAATTATATTTTGATCCCGAAAAAGTAAAGAACGTGAAATTCTAACGCTCCCTTTATCTAAAGGACTATTTGCCCATCACTTGACACTCTCTGAACTAATATTGTAACATTATTATCAATTAATAAGACTAAACTGCAACTTGATCTTAACTTGATCTTAGTTACTAATACCATTATTACCATTATTCCTATTAATTCACTTACATACCTAATGCCTTATATTAATAGTTTCTCAATTTTTTCGAAAAGGCTCTGTTCTATGGGGGACAAGGGGTCCTCTCTCAAGATAACGTGAAGATTTTTAGATTCAAACACTATCTATTATTTCACAATAGATAATATACATAACTAATATAGTTGATGATGGTGGAGTTCAAACACGAATTTCATAGGTAAATAACATAATTTTGTTTTTGATTTATTTCATTATATATGAGTGTCATATATTACAAAATATTTCACCATAAAAATGACACTATTATTCTAGTTACATTTTATTTAAAAGATCTTTTCAAACAAATAATCAGGTTGTTGTGGATCAAACAATATCATTCTTGTAATTTTGAATTCTTGAGGTACTTTTCAGACCTGGCCTTATTGCCTATATGATATTATGATCATAATAAATACGATCATTATTACTCCCTCCTTCCCATTTTGTTTGGGTTGTTTTGACTTGCACGGTCGTCGAGACACAATTTAAAACGTAAATATCTCGAATTCTACACGCGCAAAAATTATAAAAATTTGATATTTCAAAAATATACATTGAAACGAGCCTAACAACATCTCATATGACTATATTATTTCTTATAGGTTAATAGAAATTCATGGTCAAAATTTTTAAAATTTGACTCCTAAAATAGAAAGTGGACAAAGAAATTGGGATGGAGGTAGTATTGTTTTTGTCTCTTATATAAATATTTGACCACCATACGAAATATTCCGTTGTATGTTCGAATGTGCGATATTGAATACACACAAGAGACAAACTCAAACCTACTCCTTCATTTAATAAAATCCATCTACATCACGTGAAGCATATATGTCAAAATTATTCAACTTTCTTATTTAACTTATGTATTCGACACCAGTCCACTTGATATGAGTTGCCGGATTTTAAAATAATGTAGATTTTATATACAAATTTCCAACTCTGGAGGTCTTCAAAAGAGTCGTCCGTCTAAGCGGATATAAGGAGGTCGAATAATACACATCTGCATATCCTTGTGAAATAAGATAGGTGTTTTCGAATTTATACAATAATAAATTACAGACACTCGTAAATAGATAAGAGGCTTAAATAGTGTGATAGCTACATTCGAACATCTAGTCCCACAAAAACAATAAGACAAGTACACCTAATGTTGTCCCATGTTAGCTTCTGCCTGATTCTTTGGCCGGTTTGTTGATTATGACATACAGTAGTAAGTTGTCTTATGTTTTAGTTCATTATGGTTACAATCTTATCATATGATGTTGCTTGTAGTTATCCTCTCAAGGACCAAAGCATGATGAAATTGACTTTGAATTCCTGGGGAATATTACTGGCCAACCTTATATTTTGCACACCAATGTCTACACTCAAGGCAAAGGAGACAGAGAACAACAATTTTATCTCTGGTTCGACCCTTCCAAAAACTTCCACACCTACTCTGTCATTTGGAATCCTCAACACATTGTGTAAGCAACCCGTTTTTATCTGCTCTATTCATCTATAACCAATTGGTTTTAGTATATATCGACCCCCATAACGCATTTTTCATTATCCCTACTGGCCTACTCTGACCTCTTTCAGATTCTTGGTGGATAACACACCCATAAGGGAATTCAAGAATGCAGAGTCTGTAGGAGTACCATTTCCTAAAAGCCAACCAATGAGGATATACTCAAGCCTCTGGAATGCTGATGATTGGGCTACAAGAGGAGGATTAGTGAAGACTGATTGGACTAATGCACCCTTTACAGCATACTACAGAAACTTCAATGTCCAAACTAGAAACTCTAAATTCACAAATGGGGAATGGCAAAATCAACAGCTTGATGCCTATAGTAGAAGAAGGCTTAGATGGGTGCAAAAGAATTTCATGATCTATAATTATTGTCAAGACTATAAGCGTTTCCCTCATGGCGTTCCTGTAGAATGTATAAGATCAAGGTTCAATTAGTTCAACAACCGTCTCTGTCTATTAAATATCGGTTTAATATTTTTCATCGCTTCTTAATATTAGTTCAAGAACCGTCTCTGTTTCTTTAATATTTTTCATCGCTTCTTAATATTAGTTCAAGAACCGTCTCTGTTTCTAGCACGAATATAATTCCATTATATTTCGTAAGATGCCAGATTGCCAGAATATAACATGGAGACAAATATGTATGTATTACACTTGCTGTCTTACTTCGTCGCATGTGTACTGTAAATCATACTATCATTATTCAATACAGGTAAACTAAGACAAGAACCAACACAAACATACAAATTCTAGAGGTGAAATTATTTTGTAATTTCTTGAAAGAATTCCTTCAAATTCATATCTGAACATCCTCCTTCCTTGATTGCATCCCTAGCCATATCCTTCAATTTCGAAGCATTTCTCCTAAACTCTGCGCCTTCATTATCACCCATCACCATCTCAATACATCTTTGAACTTCACCACTGTCAACTGTCCCATCTTCACTTTCTGAGACTACTCTAACTCCGATCCTCCACACGTCTTCCAGCAGTTTTGCGTTGGTTGTTTGATCGGTCCACTGAGGGAACGCGACGACGGGAATCCCACAAATAATACTCTCCAGAGTTGAATTCCATCCACAATGTGTAACGAAACATCCCAGAGATGGATTCATTAGAACCTCAAGTTGCGAACACCATGATACAATCTTACCTAGTTCTTGTAATTTGTCTAAGCAACTTAGTTTCTCTTGTTTGTCGTCGTCTCTGATCACCCATAAAAATGGCCTGCCTGATTCTAACAATGCTTTGGCAATCTCCTCAGTTTGTTTTTTAGGTAGAACCAGCATACTGCCAAATGAAATGTAGATGACTGATGATTCCGGCTGAGAATTCAGCCAGTTAAGATAGTCCTCAGATTCTTCAGAGATGTTACCAATCACTGAAGCATCCGAGGACTTAATAATTCCGTTGCATAACGACAATGGAATAAACGGTCCAACGGGAAACATTTTGTACTTCTTGATTGCCTTGACTTGCTCGGGCTCTAGTCCCTCAAATGTGTTGATTAGTACTCTCGGGTGTTCTTCTGCGTCTAGCGTTTGCACATGCTCGTGCACGGAAGTTAACGCTGGACTCTCTGACAACCGAAAGAATGAAGGAAGGTCACGATCCTTCATTGCAGGAAGTCCAGGAAACTGGATGGTCCAATTTGGATCATCCCGGCACCTGGATATTTCATCTTCATAACCATTGAAGTAGCGGTAATATAGGTTGAAAACGGTGGCCGGTTGGATAAAGAGATGAGCAGATGGGATGTGAAACTCACGCGCGAGCGTTGCAACCCACGGGATAAAGAGGGCGTATATCAGGCAAGTTACAGGTTGGCCCTTCTCATCACTAGTTTTGATGATTTTGCGCAAGCCTACTAATCCACCTTTTTTCAGCTCAACCAAGTAACTCGCGGGATCTGTTACCCCGTGTTTGTATCCTTCTTCGCCGTGACCATCGGAGAAGGATGCAAAGTTCAAGCCACTTATTAGTAGCTCTGTTTTGGACTTTAACAAGCGATTAACGACTGAATCGCTTGTTACCAAAGTCACTTGTATCCCTATCCGGAGGAGCCTCTCGGCAAATCGGAGACAGGGATTAATATGGCCTTGTGCTGGAAATGTTACGAGGAGAACATGATGTTGCATTGTTTGGTGAAAGGAGTATAGCAAGGTTCAGGAGATGTTGTGATAATACTATATACTCCTCTCAATATATAGCATGGGGACTTATTTGATGACAAGAAATGTCATGACGTTTGTGGTGACGATGTGCATGTGTGCTTAAATTTTTACTTATTCCAAATCATATGTAAATCAATTCAAAATCGTATACGCAGAGTATCAACATTTCGTACCCCTACAAACCGGACCATGCATTTACGATTTTATTAAATAAATTTCTATTAAGATTTTCGTTAATATATAAGTTACACTATAAATCCCTACACCAATTTATAAATTATTATGATAGTCCTTTAAATAAATTTTAAAAGAAGAAAACTTAAAAGTATCATAATTTTATACCCTCGAAATATGTGGGTTGTGGACTTGTGGCTAAATATGAGGTGCTTAAGGACTATTTAAATATTCTCCTTTAAAAAGAGTAATAAGAGAACACAATTTAAATGATTTATATAGTTTAAGCAACAAAAGAAAATCTCCCACATAATTAATTATTTGTGATTTAGAGGCAATTTACACAGTTTAGTTCTCGAAAAAGTAATTAGATAAAAAATTGTAATATAGTTCAAAAATTACAATTTAATAAAAAAATTAACGGAGATATTAAAACTTATTAGCTACTGTCCTCCCACTAACCTAGTGATTTACACCTATTTGGGACCATTTTGAAAATTAATCTCCCATTATATTTTATCAATGAAGTTAGTAAGTGAGAGATCAAATATTAAATTGAGATTGATTATGTTTAAATGACGTTTAGTCATGCATGACGAAATGAGATTTGTTGGCCAGCCAGTTTCTATTTGGACTCTTCTGGACAGCAGTTATTCGTAAATCATAAGTCGGCTATGCCTATACTAATTTACCAATATAGGAGTAGTACTTTAATGGATAATTTAATTTTCAAAATTCATTGTTCTACTTTCATACTTTCAATTAAGTTTTGCTATCGGGAATATTCTAGGTCGAAACAAAAGCCTCCATAATAAACTAAAAAGTGAAAAGGCTATAAGTATATAAAAATTACTACCTTCATTCCTAAATGATTGTCATATTTTAACATTTTACAATTTAATAAAATACGATTTAAAAAGTCAATATCTCTTATTCAACATTCAGAAAAATGATAAGAAGTTAATATTTAAAAAATATATATTGAGATGAATCTAACAAGATCCCATATGAAATGACTATATTATTTATTACTCCTCCGTTCCTATTTACTTGATCATTTGGAGAAAAAACACTTTATTAAGAAATGAGAAGAGTTTACTAATATATCCTCAAAAAGTAAAAAATATGTTGAAGTACTATTACTTTATTGAAGGGTAAAAAGAAGAAAATAAGCTTAAAGTTGCATTGGGAATACAAACGATCAAGTATTTTGAAAAAGTAAAAAACTTCCAAGTGATCAAGTAAATAGGAACAGAGGGAGTATTATTTAATGAGAATTCATGATCAAAAATCAAAAGTCAAAATGTGACAATCATCTAGAGAAGGAGGAAGTAATAAAATAACGAGAGACAAAAGATTACGTACAATGCACGTGACGGAAAATTAAAAAAACTATACACTATAAGGTAGAATATTATGGTCCTACTAATATTTGTTCTCTTAACATTTCTTTAAAGGATTATCATGCAATTTATATAAAATTTAGAAATCAAATTATGTAGCTAATGCATTAAAAAAATCTTAAGAAAACTGTAATCCATTTGCACCGTAAGTGTTCTGTTGGGCGAAAGACTTGTGAGAGATTAATTTGTGCAACATGATGTAAAATTCAATAATCAAAAGATATTAGTCAAATATAATGATTGAGAAAATTAACTTTACCATCAAATTTCTAAGTTTTAATTTTGGTTCATATATACACTTCCATTGCTATACTAGGAAAGGAGATGGACTAGTGCTTCATTGTCACGTGAAATTTTGAAGAGAAAGTATACAGTACAATAAGTGAACACTTGAGTATCATTCAATTTATTTTAAATAAAAATGAGCTACTACTTAAATTATATTCGTTCTGTTCTTTAATCTAAATATCTTTTGCCTAAATTAGAAATCCTGTTTTTTGGTTTCATTTGAACAAATAAGGAAAGAAAAAGTGGGAGAAAAAATTAAATTTGGGAGATAAATTCAAAAGGAAAAATTTAATTTTGTATAAAATTAACTGGTTCTTAGAAAAAGAAATGAAGAGATAGTTTAGTCTTTTTTCTTTTACTTTAGACGCCTGCACTTCTGAATTTATCTCAAATAGCCACTTAAACTCTTCAATATTTCAAATCGGCACTTGAACTTTATTTTTTGTACCTCGGCTTTTGATCATTAATTTATGAATTGCTGACTTACATTTGACTTCTAAATAATCTTTAAAAGTAAAGGTAAATTAGTTATATGAAAATTTATTAGAAGGAAACATTTGTAAAAGTTTTGATGCCAAACTTGAAGGGAAAAGAAAGGGTAAATTTCACAGGGCCCCACAACTTGACAGTGGTTTAAATGAGGACTGAATTTCTTAGTTGGTCAGTTTGCCTTCTAAATAATTTTTTAGATCATTTTGCACCTTAAATAATAATTTTAGATCAGTTTGTCCCTTTTGTGATCTTTTATTAAGGGTAAAATAGGATTTTCAGAAATATTAAACTCTTGAGACAAATTCTAAATAAAGAAAAGATATAAACCACTTTAAAAATACATGTGGACTTAGTCGGAGATCAGCTAGGCTCGATCAAACTCTATCGAAAATAAGTTGACGGCTGGGGTTGTAGTTGTGTGGGGTTTAATTGGGTGGTGGTCGCCAATGGGAGAGGGTAAGGAGTTCATTGAAGATAATGGAGAGGATTTATTGTTAAAGGAGACTAAAGTTTTTCTTTATTTAAAATTGTACCCAAAAGTTTAATGTTTGTGAAAGTCTCATTTACCCTAAATGAAAAATTATGGCAGAGATAAATTGATCTAAAATAATCGTTTAGAAGGCAAAGTGATCTATAAAACTGTTTTGTAGCAAATTAATCTACCCAAAAGATCAATCCCTCGTGATTTTCAATAGTTTGGGGGTCTTACGAAATTTAGCCAAAAAAAAAAATCAACTCTACTAAATCTAAGTATACGACAAATCCCAAACCAAGCTTGAAGTTCAAAACCCAAAAAGAGATGATCGACTCTACTTTTCCTTTGATAATGTCATCTACGAGTAGACTGGGATCTATTAGTTTGCTACCTACAGTGTATTAAAATACCCATTTCCAACTTTTTGAAACGCTTTGATCCCACTAATTAATGTCGAAAAGAGTTAATTATTAAAATGGTTCTAGTAAATATAATCCTGATACATTTTCGTTCCCGATTCAAAAATCAAATTATACCAGATTATATTTACTGAGATCATGTCTGCAATTAGTTTAAGTCGATCAAAATAAAGATATATGTCAATCATATTGACAATTAGCTCAAGTCGATCGAAATAAAAATATATATCAACCATGTTGATAATTAGATCAAGTCCATCAAATAAAGATATATATCAATCATGTTGGCAATTAGCTCAAATGGATCAAAATAAAAAATATATGTCAATTATATTGGCAATTAGCTCAAGTCAACCAAAATAAAGATATATGGACAGAAATTGTTTCAGGGGCCAATAAATTTGCAGGTTTAATTTGCAGGATGCATCTATCATGAATAATCCTTACAGTTGCAGGCTGCAGCTATAAAGTCTGATAACTTCTTCAAATGATGACTCACGAATCAAGTGGATTAAAACTACTCCAGTGGGATTTATCATTTATTTCTCTCATTTAAAATAGTGAGGAGACTTTCATCTCACACGGCTCGTAAGTGATAAACAAAAAAAAACTCGCCTTCCTTCTTTTCTTTATTACGTTCCTCGTTCCTCGCATATGTATACAACCCTCCCCAATCAATAAAACAAATATGATACTTATTCCGAACACTCTTCACTTCCCCTGTAACATCAACACCCCGATTTGCATCATCAAGTATTATGCTTAAAAACGTAGTTGATGATATACTCTACATTGTGGAATCAATGAAAAATATGTTGAACAAAACAAATAGATATAATAAACAAGGAGATGAGTGGAAGTGCTCCATCTTCTTGTAATTTACAAATTACAATCCTGATGAATAAGGTATAATCATCATCATCATTATGATAATGATGTTCAACCAATCTATCATTATTCAAAAACTTAAGGTAAACAAACTACTAAGACAATAACTAATGAAAATATAACTGGTCTAGTCACTAGTGTCACATTATTTTGCAATTTCTTCAAAAAATGCCTTCAAATTAACATCTGAACATCCACCTTCCTCCATTGCATCCTTAGCCATATCCTTCAATTTCAATGCATTTCTCCTAAACTCTGCCCCTTCATTATCACTCATCACCTTCTCAATACATTTTTGAACTTCACCACTCTCAACTGTTCCATCTTCACATGGTGTCACCCTAACTCCCGTCCTCCAAACATCTTCGAGTAGCTTCGCATTGGTTGTTTGATCCGTCCACTGAGGAAACGCGACAACGGGAACCCCACAAATAATACTCTCCAGAGTTGAATTCCATCCACAATGTGTAACGAAACATCCCAAAGACGGATTCATTAGGACCTCGAGTTGTGAACACCATGATACGATCTTTCCTTGCTGTTCTAGTTTCTCCTTGCAACTTATCTTTTCTTGCTTCTTGTCGTCTCTCATTACCCATAGAAATGGTCTGCCTGATTCTAACAACGCCTTTGCGATCTCCTCTGTTTGTTTTTTTGGTAAAACCAACATACTGCCAAATGAAATGTACACGACCGATGACTCTGGCTGGGAATTCAGCCATATCAGATAGTCCTCGGATTCTTCATACAGGTCGCTGGCCACTGGAGAACCCGAGGACTTATTTTTTCCGTTGCACAATGACAACGGAAAGAACGGCCCAACAGGAAACATCTTGTATTCCTTATTTGCCCTGAGTGCTTCAGGCTCCAAACCCTCAAATGTGTTGATTAGTACCCTCGGGTTCTCTTCATTGTCCAGCATTCTTACATGCTCGCGCATGTAAACCAATGCTGGACTGAACACATCCAGCCCGGACGCCCTGAAAAATGAAGGGAGGTCACGACCCTTCATTTCAGGTAGCCCGGGAAGCTTGATGGTCCAATTTGGATCATCACAGTTGTTGGATATTTCATCTTCACAACCATTGAAATAGCGGTAATATATGTTCAAAACGGTGGCAGGTTGAATAAAGAGAAGAGCAGACGGGATGTTAAATTCACGCGCTACCGTTGCAGCCCACGGAAGCAGGAGTGAGTACACTAGACAAGTTACAGGTTGGCCCTTCTCAGCACTCATCTGAATAATCTCAGGCAAACCTTCTAATCCACCTTTCTTCAGCTCAGCCATATAATGGTCGGGATCAGTTGTCCCGTGTTTGTATCCTTCTTCGTCGTGGCCATCCGAGAAGGATACAAAGCCTAGGCCACTGATTAGCTCTTTTTTGGATTTCAACAAGCGATTAATTGCAGAACCGCTGGTGGCCAAAGTCACATGTATCCCCATCCGGAGGAGCCTCTCGGCGAACCGGAGGGAGGGATTAATGTGGCCCTGGGCTGGAAATGTTACTAGGAGAACATGTACATGTTGCATCATTTTGTGCTTGGAGACAATTGTTTTGGTAAATGGCAATTGATTATAAATCAAAATGAGTGGCCTGTGTGCAGTGTA
Organism: Echium plantagineum; assembly: GCA_003412495.2. NCBI lineage: Eukaryota > Viridiplantae > Streptophyta > Magnoliopsida > Boraginales > Boraginaceae > Echium > Echium plantagineum. The sequence continues at coordinate 4,688,834 of CM016562.1, read as the reverse complement.
GTACTAGGAAGAATGCAGACGATAATGTTGGTTTGAGTGAATCTGCTATCACTTGAGGATGTTTATAAATAGGCTACAGACACATGTGAGACCAAGAAAAAGACATGGTTTGTATGACGTTTGAGGTGACGATGAGCTCATGAGCGCATATAATTATGTGATTTAGTTACACGTTTCTCACTATGGACTACAAAATATTCCCAACATATCTTTTTTGTATTTCAACAGTCGATTAATTGAGAGTTAATCGAATAGTCGAGTGGAAAAGGCTCTTGCTAGTGACCAGAAGGTCCTGGGTTCGAAACTCACCTCATCGCTAATTTACAAAAAAAAAAAACAATCTATTAATTGCAGAAACTCTCGTCGCCAAACTTCGATGACTAATTCTCCTACGTCTAAGCTAACTGTGATAATTGAACAAATATTTATTGAGGTTAGGCAAAAGTCGAGAACTAATCAACAGAGTTTATATTACTACAATAATATGACTTGAATTATAAAATTTGTTGTGCAAACGATTCATCACATTCTAACAATAATATTCTTCTTTAATTATGTTTCACCTTTAATTTCCACACTCGAAATCTTGTTTGATGCATCGTCACATTCATGCTTTGTTTGAGAAATGTACTCTAACTATTACATCGGCTAGGAATGTATGTATGTGTTCGTTATTTGTAATATTCGTTTTCAATTTTACAATAGAAAAACATAACATGTATTATCTTTTTGTTTGCGTGCCTAACCTCACCAAAGAAGGAATAAAATGAAGCCTAATGAAGTAGCATGTATGTTATTGTCTGAGAGTAACATAGTCAAATTTGTGGATATAATTACGTAGGAGTTGAGTGAAGTGAAGAAGAGAAGTTGAAGAGGAATTGGATAAAAATCCAGCCAAGCTTCTCTTGGTCATGCATGACATGAGCTTCCCAGGTCAGTTTCATTTGACATAAACCAATTATTATTGTATCATGATTCATGCATCACAACATCATATTTCTTGTCCCATGTTTAGTTTCATATTTTAAAGAAAAAATATAAATATTCTAAAGGTTTATTCACTATGCTCCCTGTACTATTATTATAGTTTTAATATGCCCCTTATATTTTTTTATTGTTTCTAAGGTGTTCCGGACCCTTTTTTCAATTTTAAAAGATAAAATGACTATTGTCTCTGTCACTATTACAAAGCATAGGGGGACGATATTAAAATATTTTACATAATTAAAATTAAACACTAATACTGCGCAAGAATTTCTTAGCAGTATCCCAATTGAACGAATCATGATTTAAGAACTCCAATTTTCCCAAAACCCAAACACCAATAGCTGATGTAAATTACTGCAGAGCAGTCAATAAACCTGGGTAATCAAATCTCTCGATACATATTGCTATTATTTGATTGCTTATTTTCAGTCCTTACCGATTTGATTGTTTTTATTATTTGATTACTCAAGAATCCACCCTCCATCGATCTTGTTTAAGGAAACAACACTGGCTAAAAAAGGGTCAATAATGCTACAACTCCAAACCCAAATTTCGACAAGCTCTGAGTAAGATATACCCTATGAGAAATTGATTGATTGGATCCATGTACTGTTGGAGCTCATGGTATGGCTTAATCTCCATCTATAAGTTACTAAGTTTGTAAATTTTGATTATAGCGTTTGAGATATTTTTATATTTTGAAAATATTCAGAAAGGTTCTTAGACTATAATTCTTAAGTCTTAACCTGGATTGTTTTGTTTCGATGATATTTATAGAAAGTTGCATTTTTTTAGATAAGAACAAGTTTAGGGGTGTGTTGTTGCACATATGTTCTTGGTGTGTCTCGACTGGAGGGTGGGGTGTGTTAAAGAAGATGGGGTTGACTTTAATTTTAATTATGTAAAATACTTCCTCCGTGTCTAAAAGATTGTCACATTTTGACTTTTGTTGGTCAAACATAACAAAATTTGACAATTAATTCTTATTACACGGTAAGAAATAATATAATCTTGTAGGACCTTGTTAGATTCGTCTCAATATATATTTTTGAAATATTAACTTTTTATAATTTTTTTCTCATGTAGAATGATAGATATTTACGTTTTAAATCGTATTTTTTTTACCATCAAAAGTCAAAATGTGACAATCATTTAGGGATGGAGGTAGTATTATAATATTGCCCCTATACTTTGTAATAGTGACAGGAGTATAATAATTATTTTATCTTTTAACATTGAAAAAAAGGGTTCAGGATACACTTTAGAAATGATTAGGAGTATAGGAACATATTTAAACTAAAATAAAACATGTAGGGGGTAAATAGTAAACAAGCCTATTCTAAACTAAAATTTTAGGTTCGCCCTTGCTCACAATCTTAACATGTACATAAGACAGTTAGCGACGTTCCTAATGATATCTGGTTAAAATCTCGATAAACATGGAGTATTTTAATAAATATATCAAGCATCATCCTTAATGACATTTTTTGTTATAGAGATTTTAGTGTCTTTTTCGAATTAATTTTAATTATTTGAATAGATTGGCAAGTGCCCTCACATGGCAAAGAGAAAGATCAAGGGAGGGTCCAACCAGTGAACATGATTAGATTCCTAAATCACTCCAAATTTTCTGAAACATATGACTAGGTAGCAATACAAAAATTATTTTACTATTATCTCCATCTAATATAATAAATCTCCTCACCGACCACGTGCTCTAAATATGTTATTTCACCATCTTAGAAGCTAGACTATAGTAAATGACTCAATTAATACGTCTTGAGTTCAATTTTCGTTGACTGTATTTTTGAAGTAGGAATGGGGTATGAGGTCGTGATCTGGAGGTGGGGTGGGTAGGTAGTGCTTGATAGTGGTAAAGTTGTGAAAAAAAAGAAGATGTAGATGGGGGAAGAAGGAAGGTGTAGAGGAAGAAGAAGCGAGGGAAAGGGTAGACGGGGGGACAATTTAGTCAATTGATGTGGAGGGTAGGGAAATTAAAGAATTTATGGAAGTGGACAAATATTATTAAAAAAGAAAGTTATGTGAAGAGGTATTCTTCCTAATTTCTCACAAATCTCAGCTAGACCAGAAATAAGCAAATACCAAGACTAAATTGAACTAGTTATTTTTGCACGGTCTAGTCTGTGCGAATTAATTAATTATACAGTAATATTGTTTGATGCACAAGAATTACTGGCATCGAATCTTAGACTAAATTGAGTTATTTACCACAAACATTTTCATTTTGTTATGTTCCAAATATATGTTTCCATTTCTCCAAACTAGCCAAAGTAGTATGGAAAATGAACTCTACAAAGTTGCTCTTGGAATGGACAACTTTTCAATTCTTGGGAGGAAAATAAAGCAGTGAATTTACATCTCCATTCTTACAATCTCGATTTTGTTACATTAATTAACATGTATTGTCTCATTCACAATTTTTCACCTCACCTCACCTCACCTCACCTCACCTAACCCTCTATAGCTCAACCTTGAGGTAACAATGCTTCTCCAATGAATCCAATCAAATACAACACACAATTCTACCTAGCCTTCTTAAAGGTTAAGAAAAGCTATCAATATATTTCAAGGAGAAATAATTGATAATCGAGTATTCGAGTGAATGCACCATTTGCTCGATCTAGTTATTCACATAACTCAACTCCATGGAATAATTTCAAGATTTATGCTTCCATTCTACTAAGAATTGCATAACATGTCTCATATGACGACGATGGTTCTTCACGTTGTTTATTATCTGCAATCCGATGAAGTGAATGTGCTTGAAATACCTGAAGGCTTTGAGTGAAAGCTGGGTGAGTCAGTGAAGGTATCATCATAGAAGCTGGAAGTACCCTCATCAGCTTGCCATCTCTGCAGAGCATTCCGAAGACTTTCTGGAGCAAAGCCCTTGGAGTCCTTTTCGTCGTGGCTTGAAGGTTTCCACTGCTGTACTAGAGGAGCAAGGACATTAACTACATGACCCATGTCTGGTCTTTGCAAAGGCTCTCGAGTGGTGCAATATCCTGCCAACTCCGCGACCTTGCTTATACTTGCATAAGTTTCTTCATCAATATCCAGAGATGGATCAATTTCCCCTCGAAGATCTTCTTTGTTCACAATCACCTTGCGGAACCAGCCTACTAAAAGAGACCTGTTATCATCTTCAACGGTCTCATCGAGAGCTTTTTTGCCCGTCATTAGCTCCATCAAAATAACTCCAAACGCATATACATCCACTTTAGTAGTTACTCGTCCAGTAGCTGCAGGAGAACCAAAGTGTAAAAACAATGCAATTCAGTTACCAAATGAGCCACAAGTACTATAATACAGAATTACAGATAATGCATTGCAAAGACTAATAGTGTGTACATGTCATACATTCATAGTGTCCACAAAAATTGCGTTAGTTGGAAACTTAGGGGCAACTTATTATTTTCCATCTAGTCGTTGAAATACTATTTCTAGATCACGAAAACTGGGTGTGATCTAACACTTTGAGTTGCTTCAAAACATAATGGTATTTAATGTAATGATATGTATAATGAGGTTTAATGGAAAGACTTACCAGCATATTCCGGTGCAAGATAACCAAATGTTCCAGCCAACCGCGTCTCTATAGAGTGTTTACCGTCTGGTGCATTTTTAACTAATCCGAAATCAGCAACTTTTGCTCTCATGTCATTTCCAAGAAGTACATTGGATGGTTTTAAATCTCTATGGATGAAACTCTGCTGAGCTAAGCCGTGCAGATATTCAACCCCCCTCGCCACATCCAATGCTATGACTACCCTCTGCTTCCACGTTAAAGGTTCAAATCCTTCATCTCCTGCTCTAAACAAATGCTGGCTTAAAGTTCCCTGTGGCATATACTCGTACACTAACAGCCTCTCATATCCGTTGACACAATAACCAAGAAGAGCGACCAAATGCCTATGCCTAACTTTTGTAAGGACAGAAATTTCTGCTTGAAATTCATTCATCCCTTTCCTACCCATCAATCCGGAGTCCATTCTCTTCACACCAATCTCAGTCCCATCATCCAACTTACCCTTGTATACAACACCAAATCCCCCTCTTCCCAGTACATTTTTTTCGCTGAAATTGTTTGTCACTTGTCGAAGTACTTCAACTGAAATGACAACACTTCCACCCTCTAACGTTTGTGGCATTTCACTTGGACCACTACTGCCCTGACTCTGCAATTCATTGGAACCTCCAGTATACCCATTCTCTACAGAATAGGAGTTAGGCTTCGCTATTCCATTCCCTTGCTCATGACCCCCAACCACCCCAGAACTCTTCCGACTCCTCCTCATCCAGCACCGATATGACACAAACAATACAACAACAACGAACAACACAACAGCTACAACGATACCCCCAATTATGCCACTCGAGCCCGAACTATGTGACCCTGCCAAACCCCCACCAGAACCTCCCCCACTAAGATCTTTCCCAATGAAAGGATTACCACCATAAGTAAACTTGACACTAGGCCGAAAAGGCGGTATAGGTCCAGACAGATTGTTGTTAGAAACATCAAAATGTTCCAATTGAGGTAAAGTAGTTAAACTTTCCGGTATTTCACCAGTTAAACCATTATCATTCAACAACAAGCTCTTCAAACTACCCAATTTCGAAAAAGTAGGTGATAGGTAACCTGATAAACCCTGCTTAGCGAAGTTCACAACTGTCACATTCCTCCCCATGGAATCACAACTTACAGATTTCCATTCTTTGCAAGCATCATTCCCTTTCCAGGACTCCGCCAACACCATAGGGTACCCAAAAGCACCCGCAATATCAATAAGAGTTTCCACCTGAGCATCACAAGGCCCAGGACTAGGATTACAGAAGCTATTAGTAGACCCTAAAGTAACCTGAACCCCTCTCGGAAACTGGGGAACCTCACCCTGCAATATATTGTTCTGCAAAGTAACATTAACCAACTTCTGCAAATTCAACAAAGATTTAGGAACAGGGCCGGTTAACTGATTATCCCTCAGCTGCAAATCGAACAAATTTGTACAATTAGACAGGTCCGGAATAGGACCTGTGAAACCATTAGAATGCAACCAAACCTGAGACAACTGTGTCATAGTTGACAAAAAACTGATCGTTCCTGTTAAACCCTGTTCTTGATTATTCAACCACAAGTGCTGCAAACCAGAACGAGCCAATGATGGAGGCAACGGACCCGTGAGATTGTTATACGACAACCTCAAATTCTGCAAATTCGGAAGCTGATCAAATATATCAGGTATACTACCTACAATGTTATTGGAACTGGCTAAAAAAGCCTGTAAATTTGAGCTTTCAGAAATGTAAGATGGCATTTCCCATGCAGGCAAATTGCTATTATTGCTGAGGCTGAGTTTCTGCAAGTTGGGCATGCCCAACAGGAAATCTTTAGACAAAGAGTTGAACGAATTGAAATCCAGGTCGAGTTCTTGCATGTTGGACATGTTCGCAAACGATGGAATTTGTCCTGATAAATGATTACGTTGGACAGCAAAAGTCTGGAGGCTCGAGAGCTGGTTGATGTTCCCAGGGAGGGTACCAGACAGGGACATTGAGCTGAGGTCAATGTGCATGACACTACCTGATAAGTCACATTTTACTCTGGTCCATTGGCAATATGGTTTTCTTGAATCCCAACCTGGTGGTGCTGGAGAAATCCCTTTGAGCAGGGCCGCCATGACCACGCCATCGTCGGCCGAGGAGATAGAGACGTGGCGGAAGAGGAAGATGATGATAAGGAGGAGATAATGATGAGGCCAGATGGTGATCATCATGGGGAGGGATCTAAGATGGAAGCATGCCAGGGGGGAGGGGGAGGGGGCGGAAATGAGGGGGGGTGGTTCTTGATGAGATAGGAGTGTGTTGTAAATAAATTGAAAGGTGGGTTTATATGGAATGTGTGGTTTCTGTTAATTCTATTGTTTTACTCCCTCCGTCCCTAAAAGATTGTCACATTTTGACTTTTGATGGTCAACAAAACACGATTTAAAACATAAATATCTATTGTTCAACATGAGAAAAAATTATAAAAAGTTAATATTTCAAAAATATATATTGAGACGAATCTAACAAGGTCCCATAAGACTATATTATTTCTTATCGTTTAATAGGAATTCATGATCAAATTTTGTAATGTTTGACTAACAAAAGTCAAAATATGACAATCTTTTAGGGACGGAGGGAGTATTTGTTTTTTTCTTCATAAAACCTCCTCATGTAAAATCGCACATACGATGATTACGTGTTCATAAAAAACAGAAAATGTCAAGACATATCCTATTAAAAAACATATTACTATACCAGAGTTTAATATGAGACACGATAAAAGAAAATTAAATAGTACAATTAAAATAATGAACTAGCATAATATATTTCGTTTGTGCTTCTAGTTTAAATAGTGTATAAAATAAGTCTTTGATTCAAAGAAAAATGATAATACAAATATCATACCATTTTATCCCACGCAAAGGATCATCTAATTTGATATACAATAGTCGGAATCAACAAATTTTATAATATTAACTTACCAAAAATATAACATTAATAATAACTTCTGTTTTAGTTATAACAAAACAATCATCAACATACTCCGTACAAAATTAAACCATTTTTATTTAAAGATAAACTATTCATTACTGTATAACACATCATCATAAAACTTCAACATGAAAGCTAAACTTCCAATCGGTCCTATGTTTCATGATAGTTTTTTTCAAAAAGAAATCAGTTGTTATTGTCATTATAAAAACTCGAATCTAGATCTCGTATTTAGATAACGCCAATAGCCATTAGACTAATCCTAGTCATAGTTGATCACCTAACCAAAAACTAATTTGTTGAAAATTAGGAAAAAATTAATATTATACCATATCATACTTAATATTTATAATTACTCTCAAGTAAAGACAATTTCTAAATCAAAGGTAATTATTAGGATTAAATGAATTCAAACATACATATTAAATTTCATAAACAATCAAAAGGAAGTATACAAGAACATTTCACTAAATATAATTAAATATAGTATATCAAATTAAATATTTCATAACTTAGAGGGTAAGAAATCTATTTTCAACACAGATAATCTTGTGAAAGAAATCAAACAAAATAATATAAACAGTTAATAGGTCGAGGCTATAACACACAACTACTTCAGTAAAACAAATTTGCCAACGTTGGTGTTTAGGATTCTTGTATACAATTAGTTCAGGCAGGCAATGTATGCGCATGTAGTCTCTACAGCTGAACTATGTATTATATAGGCTGCAATACTGGCTATATAAACATTTTTTATAAATTAATTAACCATGAGAATTATTTGAGTTAATCGAATAGCCTAGTGGAAAAGGCTATTGCCAGTGACCAAAAAGTCCTGGTTCGAAACTCGCATCTATCGCTAATTTAAAATAATCATGAGAATTACAACTTATTCGAGCGATTAAAAAGTATCACAAATAATGTTTACATAAATGACTAACTAAATTAACAATAATAATACCCAATATACCATATAAGTTGTTTTTTGACAAAAACACTCGTAAAGATATAACAACTAAAACATAACGTAAGTTGTTCATTAACAATAACACAAGTTCAACTTTTCTCAAGACTGAACATTATGTTGAATTGGCTAAAGGACAAATTTTAGTCTACAAGTTCTAGTCAATTAATCAAGTGAGACACATATTGTGATTTATCTGGATCATGTACTTCAAAATAGGGTTGCTTGAATTACCTCATTCCTATGCTTCAGGGTAGAGTTGCGGGAGATCTTTCTCGTTCCGCTGATGATTTCATCCTTTTTAACAAATAACACAGGTATACTTTGCGTTTGACATTATAGGTACTAAATATACTCTTTGGCCATTATCATTTCATATATTTATCAAGAATATTTATTTGTTCCATCATCTTTGCCTTTGTATAACATGATCTTGAATTGATCATAATTAATATCATACCCCAACCATCTTTCTTTGTTTTCCAAACTCTACCAAAGATCATTTAGTTGTCAAACTATTTAAAGATCATCTAACCTACATTTCTTTCTTTCTATAAAACCAAAAAAAACTATACATGGTCCTTGAACTATCAATGAATGAATTTTTCAATTCATTATTCAGCTTTATATAAATTCTACCCCCTCATTCTTCAAGTCCAACACATTGTGCTCTTTCTCTCAATTCATTCTACATAAAACAAAATCTAATTAACTGCAAAATATCATAAGATATGTTTCAAAAAAGAGTTATAGAGAAAGTTATTTTTGTTTTGAACACCTTATGTCTCTTAACTTTCACAAGTAAGTACCTTAAGAAGATTGTAAGAAAATGTATATTTTTTGCAATGATCAATTATCTAAGCTAGATGTTTATTTCATTTTGCAGATGCAATCCTTTCAAGCAAGATTGGCGTCAACTATGGACGTCTAGGAAACAATTTGCCATCGCCATACGAATCAGTCGAGCACATTCGGCATATGAAAGCCGGGCGGGTGAAGCTCTATGATGCTAATCCGGAAGTCCTCAAATTGCTGTCTGGTACGCGTATTCAAGTCTCGATCATGGTCACGAATGATCAGATTTCGAGTGTTGCTTCAAATCAAGAACACGCGAATCAGTGGGTGCGTGAAAACGTGCTACCTTATTACCCGGACACCATGATTAGATATGTCCTTGTGGGGAATGAAGTGCTCAGCTACAATGATCCAAAAATGTGGGGTGATCTTGTCCCTGCAATGCGCAACATCAACATCGCGATTAAACAACAGAACATCCATAACATCAAAGTTGGGACGCCATTAGCAATGGATATGTTGGCATCATCATATCCACCGTCAAGTGGGAGATTTAGGCCTGAAGTTGAACATGTGATGGTACCATTGCTAAAGTTCTTGAATGGTACTAAAAGCTTCTTTTTCTTGGACGTGTACCCTTACTTCCCCTGGTCTAGTGATCCATCCAGCATTAGCCTTGATTTCGCGTTGTTCAGAAATGGGGAGTCATCTTACAAGGATCCAGAAAGTGCCCTGATTTACACCAACCTCCTGGATCAAATGCTGGATTCTGTGAACTTCGCGATGGAAAAACTCGGGCACAACAATATCAAAATGGCAATTGCTGAGACAGGGTGGCCTACTGGGGGCGATATTGATGAACCAGGCGCGAATGTATACAATGCAGCTGTCTACAACCGATATGTAGTAAGGAAGATCACTTCTGTTCCACCAATAGGCACCCCTGCCAGGCCTGGAACCATCATACCAACCTTCTTATTCTCCTTATACAACGAAAACCAAAAAACAGGCAGAGGGACGGAGAGGCATTGGGGACTACTCAACTCAAGCGGAAGTCCTATGTACGAAATAGACCTGACAGGAAAACGGAGCTCAAGTAGCTACCAAAACGCATTACCTTTACCAACGAATAACACACCGTATAGAGGGAAATTGTGGTGTGTTGTAGCAGACGGAGTGAACAACACGGATGAGCTTATAAATGCAGCACAATTTGCTTGTGGACAAGGAAATGGGACATGTGATGCACTTCAACCTGAGGGTGAATGTTATCAACCTTTGACACCAATTGATCATGCAAACTATGCATTCAGCTCAAATTGGGCAAAGTTTAAAGACACTGGAGCAACCTGCTACTTCAATGGCCTTGCCATGCAAACCACCAAAGACCCAAGTAAGATATCTCAATTAGTACTTTTAATTCGGTTTCGGGCAATTATGCCGAGTATGATAGCCGTAAAGGCTACAGACAAGTTTTCTTTGCTTAAATATCATGATTTAAAAGATATCCATTTTTTTGAGTGATTTTTTAATTGCATTGATTTTTGTGTATTGGTATCGCAGGTCATGATTCATGCAGATTTCCAAGTGTGACCGTCTAATGTTGTCACAAAGTTTACATGTTTTTTTACTTGTTACCTAAATGTCGATTTCATATTGCTCTAGAGATTATATGTAATTTTGATTGAAGTACAATATATAAAAGTAGCAATTGAATATTGATTAGTACTCCCAATAAGTTCTCGCGGGCATATGCAAAAAATCCAATTAAAAATAGTAAACACTATATACACACTAAAGATTAAGTATTTTTTTAATGAGTACAATTACAATTTACTCCCTTTCTGAAACACTACATTTGCAAACAGAGGGGTAAAATAATAATCTTACTCACACTGTTGGACAATTGGACTGAGCCCAGACCAACCCTAAATTGAGATAGTTTCCTATCTATTTGCATACTTTTCATTACAACTTCCAAACACTCTTCTTAGCTATCAAACTACTCTCAAGCCATTTCCTCAGGTACTATTTTCAGCTTCATTTTGCAACTCTATTTTCATGTGGGTGTTTGATATGAATTAAAGCTATGATGTTTATTATATATCTCTATATCTAAGATATTATGCACCCACCATTATCCACATTCAATATAAAGATTGGATTTTTATTCAATATTTAACATGTTATTGGTTATTTTTGTCAAGTTTTTTTATGTATGATAAACTTTCTTAGTTTACATGTCTGTGAAATGTTAGTTGATGTTCATGATTGTGAATTTTTTCTGAAAGAAGGAAAGTTTTGGCTTGAAATATGTATTGTTATTATCACAAGTAATTGGAAATAAATAGAATATGTAGTTTTTGGATGATTTTGTTAATAAATGAAAGGGAAAGAGTGAGTGGATGAATGTTTTATTTAGTTCCTTCAAAGTATTGGGATCAATAGTTTTTGCACGTCACTCTTGGGTTCGTTTCAGAAACCGCCTTTTGGGGTAATACTACGTACTATCACCTCACCCGTAGTTTGCTTAGCCAGGAGCCTCCCCAGAGGCATCGAGACATGTTAATGTTAAAAGTCGAATGGAGGTGTACTGAATAAGAGTTCGATTAATATGTGTATCATAATTATTTGGATCATTATCTTTACCATAATTATCTTTCTCCATATTTCATAAATTAATGGAGCTTATAGTGATAGTTTGATTGGTGGGTGTGTAGGATTCGAAGTAAATTTGAAGGTAATTAGAAAATGACTAGGCATCATAAAATGAAAGGGCAGAAGAGAAGGAAAACAGAAGGTAAATATGAGAGAGAGGAGACAGAACATACTGTTGAAGAGGAGGCGCCAGAATCGATGGAGGAGGAAGTGAAGGCTGAAGAGGCAGCGCCAGGTACTATTGCAACTGTTGAAGAGAATCAGGGTGCCAGTTTAGATGAAGTTCCTGGTATTCCTCGCGTCCCATGTGATGGAGGCAAGAAGCCTGGAGTAATTTTTATTCTAGAGAATGCATCTCTTGAAGTTGCTAAAATTGGGAAGGTCTGAATCAGTGTTCTTGTTTCTTGTTTTATTTTCACCGCAGGAACAAATCTTTGAATTTCCAACCATAAAAGTCTAACTAAAATCATCACTATTGATCTGCTTAACATTATAATGTAAACATTAGAGTCTCTGTACAGCTTTTTTTTTCTTTTACAACCTCTCAGTGTCTTTCTGTTGACAAAGTTTATGTTATATCTCGATCATATTCAGAAGAAAATGTTTTAAATACTAATCTGGTGCTCATTCATTTTAAAAAATAATGGAGAAGAAATAAAATGGAAAAAGATTGGTTATGTGACTTGTGGTGCCTAACTTTGGCGTTTCTCCTACTTTTGCAGAGTTATGATCTTCTAAACTCAGATAAGCATTACAATTTCCTTAAGAAGCATGGCCGTAATCCTGCTGATTCTCGTCCTGACATTGCTCATCAGGTTATGACATAATTACTCCATTGTGGTTCTTGTCTTTCTTCTTGGCTAGATCATTGGTTGTGTCTAATATTCTTTACGTTCGTATGAACGACATTGGATAATTTTGTCTGGACTTGTTAGTCTGATCTCTTTGGATTTATTTTCTGCTTGGAAATGTTGAGTCATTCTAGCAATCTTGACTTGCATGATCATCTTGTTGAATCATTTCTTGCTTGAAAATGTTGATTCATTCAGGCAATCTTGGCAATCCTTGATAGTCGAATCAACAAATCTGGGAGATTAAAAGCTTTGTATGTCAGGACACAGAAAGATGTCTTGTTTGAAATTAGTCCTCATGTTCGTATTCCCAGAACATATGTGAGATTTGCTGGTGTCATGTGTAAGTTCAATGACTACTCCTAGATTACTAAATTTAACAAGAGTGGATATGGCCTTTGTTTCCATTAGCTCAACCAATATCTCTTTATAAATTGGCTCTGTCTGCTGAATCTGCTGCAGTACAACTTCTTCAGAAGCTTAGCATAACTGCTGTTGGCAAGCGTGATAAACTTCTCAAATGTATAAAGAACCCTGTTACGCAATATTTACCAATTGATTCACGGAAAATAGGTCATCAGCCATCTCCTTCCTTAATGAGTTCATGAGTTAATATTTCTTTAAAATGCATCATGAACAAATATATTAAAGTTCTCTTTGATTACTATAATCAGGTTTTTCACATAGTTCCAACAAAGTGGTTAACATACAAAAGTATGTCAATGCCGTGAATGATGAGCTGGATCTTGTGTTTGTGGTAAGCCCATCTCTGACATTGGAAGCATACACGAAACTCATAGCACTTGGTGTTATCTTAATTTGATCTTCTTGCAGGTTGGTGCAATGGCCCATGGGAAAATTGAGGTTGATTATGTTGAAGATTATTTATCAGGTAAGTTAGTTCTTTGATGCTATTTCATTCCTGTAATTATTTCCAATTCTTTGGTTTAAGCACTGACCAGCTCTCTACTGCCTCCATTTCTTTCTTACACTACACCTGGCTTCCTCATGGCCCATGCATCTTCTTACATTTGATTGATGATGTGTTCCCTGTTTGGAATTTCAGATGTAATAAATGAAGCTTACATTATAAATGTTAAGAGTTGTTGTAATCAATCTCCTTGGACTGAAATTTGATCAACACTGTCTTGGATATTTGTGAAGCATTGTTCTGCCAGAAGTGCAATGCAGCATCTGTCTGAATTCAACTTCTGTAAATTTAACTTCTGTCGTAACTAATCCTCTAATCCTTCAGAGATTAATAAATACTTACTAAATGATCAAATGCTAACGTCTTCGTTACCTGGAGGGTCCGAAGAAAATAGTCTTGATATATTTTTCGTGATTTGGTGCATTATTTCTCTGTTTCCACCTCTACCTCTTGCTAACTACGGATTTTCGTTTGCTCCTTCAGTGTCCCTCTATTTTAATTGCAGCCTTATATTGATTTCATGTCCATGCAGTTTCCAATTATCCGTTGAGTGCTGCGTATTGCATATCCATGATCACAAATGCTGTGGAACAGAAGTGGGATATTTTGTAAACTCAGACATCGCTGGCTTATCGAGAAAAAAGAAGTTTCAAGGTCCAGCAGCCAGCTTGAATGGTACAATTCAACATGAGAACTTCCGGATTCGACAATGATTTTTGTATCTTGGTTGTGTACAAGTTTGGATACTCTTTCACCACTGAAACGTTATTAAAACGAACAAGAAACCGAATGATGATAAAAGAAAATACTCCCTTCACTTTGGAATGATTGTCAGTCAAGCTATGAATTTTGATGGTTTAAATTGTTCACTCAAATTCTTTTATCTTTGTTGTATGGTATTTGGTTTAGGATGTGTTGATCGATAAGATATTTCATATTTTAGTTGTTGCCGCAGCATTTATTGTTCGAACACTTGCTTCCAACGAGTTGAGATTCTTTCAAGTTTCAAATTTACAATGTAAAGAACAAAAAAAGTTGGAACCAGTCGGAACATAATTCTCGTTTCTCTATTTCCCAGTTGTCCATAACATTTGAGTACCATTAATGTTGATGATTGAACGTCTAAAGCAGCGAGAACTATTTGCATCTTCTCCCACCTTTGGGATGGCATTAAAAGGAAAAATACAAGTAAAAAGTCCAAACAATTAGGCACCAAAATCACCTTCAGACTGGGCCTTTGTGGTTGAAAATCTCACAACGCCGGTGGGCAGATGAACCAAAGCCACCAACAATGTGGTTTGTCATCTTCCTACTTCATCGTTTTAATCATACCATCAGCATACCACTTGGAGAAACCTTCCTCGAGGGCTTTCCGCATCCATGAATGCCGACAGCAACATTTGGCTTCAGGAACTGTCAGCCATCTCCTTTGACGGAGACTCTGTTCAGGCCAACAATCAAGCTCCTCTGTCACAAGCAGAGCGTACATGGCAGCTTTACATAATCCTTCTGGACTAAATTCATCTTGGAGTGTTTTGCTCTTGAATTCGTAGTCTCCCAGGAAGTGCTAAAACAAAGAGAATTATCATCCATATATAAGAAAGTAACATAGAAAGAGAAACTACAATATTATCAAGATAGTAATACCCATAATGTTTGAATCAGACATTTTGCTTCAGAAAAATCATCAAAAAAATCTGAGGGAAACTTTTATGATGAAATGATAACATGAAGAACTACTTCAGTACATCGAATTTCAGGAGCAATGGCGAAGGTGAGTCCCCTAAGAATAACAAAGAAACATAATGTCTGCATATGCTAACATATTATTATCATAAACTAAAACGGTGCATTGCGGTGCAGCTTGATATAGGCCTCAAGAGACAACTATAAGGGCAAAGATGCTACACTAGTGGACATTCTACAATACATAAGTGAGGTGTAGTACTCGAGCCTAAAAAGTTTCTTCAAAACATACCATCAAATCTCCTCTAACTCCAGCCTCCTCTATAGCTTCGCGTTTCGCTGCTTCCTCAACTGTTTCATCATTTTCCCATCCACCCTAAATTGAAACAGAAAAATGGAAGTATATTCTATCTGATTAGTATATTCAATTTGAGCATTCACTGATTAGTATTAACCAGTGAATCACAACATGCTTAAAGAAATTTGATACATCAACGAAATAACAGAAAAAAGGATGCCAAGCTTTTCTCAAAATGCATTCTTAAGATTCAATGAGGATAACAAAAAGAAGCAACAGTTAACAGCATTCTCTTTCAAATAATTCAATAATCAGGCATCAGCAGAGGACCACTTTCAGCTGAAACAACTTTGTGTTGTCTTATGGCCAAATTTGAGAATTCTTTGCTGGTCGTTTAAATGTGAACTCAACTTCTCATTCTATACTAATATAATGAATTTGATACTGATAGAATATATTACATCCCAATCCAAAGGACAGCACACTATGAGTTTGAGACGATTGACACTTTCTTCTGCCTCCAATAATTTTCATTTTCCAAGAGTTAGTTATCTAAAGGCATACTCTTGGCGCCTCTCATTTGAAAAGAACAAACCATCGACTAAGTCTCTGAAAGGGATAACCAAGCAACAATATTTTTACCTAGGCATCTACTAGTGCACCCATTCTAGCTGCATATTCTTTTTAAATGTCACTAGATCTGTTTCTAAATTCATCTTCGTCCATCGCTACTCAATATTAAGGCCAATCATAAATTTTATGCAGCAGGGATTTAAAAGGTCACGTGACAAAAAATTGAAAGTGTGCCTTCATACTTATACCGTCAAATAATTATGGAATACACATGTGAGGATCAACTGCTTAAACGAGTACCTACAACTTTGTGCTCTGTGAAGACTATAAGATTTACCTTCGGAAATAGAAGACCAGGGCCACTATTTGAATTGATCATCAATACCTCGATGTTCTTTTCTGAATCCTCACTGCCATCTTCTTCTGAATATCTAAACTTATATGGGATGCACCTGATGATATCATAGCGTTAGAACTGAAGATTTATGAAAAAACATCATCCACTACATTCTACGATTCTAACTGAAAAGAGCAACCAAATAGATAATTTGAAAGATTATTTAACACGAAAGACATGGGAAGTTTCAAAGCAATTAAGTGTAATATAGACCTCACAGATGGTAGGAAGTGTAGAGCTTGAACTATTAACAGCTCAGAACATTGTGAAATCTATTCATGAAAGCATCTAGGAATTCTAGGTCAAAACCAACATGCATCAGCTGCATGTGAATGCTCAAATTTGCGCCCAGACGTCCAGTAACACAATGAAGTTACAAAGGCAAATACTCCCTTATAAAACCCAATTGACAAGCGACAAGTGATACCGTTTCACAATATATTATGCTAGCAGTAGGTGACAATTTCTTATCCAGCCATAACCATAATTTGGTATAATTACAACAAGTCATTACCTTTATAGTGATAAACATATCCATTAAAGTAGTTATTAACTGATGCACAGAATATGATACAGTGGATCTACAAAATCCATCCATTTAACCCCACTCTGCTGTAAATCGTCAGGGAATAACTCAATCAGTATTAATTTGGAGGAATTATGCGGCAAATGACAACCATTGAATAAGTTTTAAGTACATTCCTTGTGTTCTATAAACTTCAAGTCATCATAGATGGCAGACAATTATCTAAGTCACTGTTGATTGAGTTTCCATTGCTGTGATGAAGCTCATACAAAGCAGTGCAGCTTTCTCTAATTCAAAATGTTATATGTTTTCGTTTAAAAGGCCAAGCAGGGAGCATTGTGATAATTAGATCAACCAAGGAAACATACCCCAGAGTTCGACCTAGATATAGTCACGCTGAAGCAATACTTCCAGTTATTCTCTTCATTAATCTTCTAATGTAATGAAACCTAACATTGAGAGTAATACTACAAGAGATTCTAACTGAGGCTAAAAAATTTGTAAACAAAAAAAATTAATTAGTCCATCTTCTACTCAAGTGAATAACTGGAAATCAATCAGCCTCTAGTTCAAAATGTTAAATGTGAGAAAGGGAAAAGGTCATTACTCGGTGAAGACTACCATCACTAGTCTCCCCTTCATCTTCTGCAAAAGGAAGATAATAACGAATTCGGAAAACTAGACTCAACTCTCGTCATTAATGCAATACCAACTCCTAGAAGACACTCACGGTGAGTGATGTTGTTTCTTTGGTTTTACATAACAATGGCACCAGCTTGGTTTGATTTGTAAAGACAACCCATTTTGTCAAAAATTGTAAGAACTTATATATCTTCCCCAAATTCAATAACACTACATAACATCAAACTGGACTACAAGAAGGGCTTTCATCATTCCACATTATACCAACATGCAAACCCCATCACAATGTAATAAATAAAAATTTAATATTCTAATTACAAAAAAAAACCTAATCGATCCCCAGTTATCCCACATTATGTTCCAAGGTCCTATTTTTTATCCCAAAACTTTACAAACTAACACAATTACCAAAAGGGAAGAGCTAAAAAGCATGCAATGAGTTGATTAGACAAATTTTGAAATTATAAATTAAACTAAAGTAAAATAAAATAAAAATACCATCCAAAAAGATTGTCCAGTTTTGAATCTTACCCTGCAATGAGGCGATACCCATCTTCATATCTTTGTTGATGGCGACCAGTCCGTGCTACCAATTCAGACATTTATATAAAAAGATTCTATTTTTATCCCAAAAAAAATAATCCTACAAAAAGAATATCAAGATTTGATCTTCAAATATGCTAAAGATCCCACCCATTATAGTTGACAAAATATTAATTGGGGACTCAAGATCATTCCTTTTTTTCCTTTGGTTTATAGCTTGTTCTGATTAAGATTGTTTTTTCTTTGTAATAAAAATTGATGGGACAGAAAAAATGGAGAAAGAGAGAGGACTTGTGAGCTAATTGGATCGAAACAGCATTGAATTTTCTATGAAAACAGCTCTACTATGTATATTGTATAATCAATTATTCAACATTTTGATTTTTGACCCATATATTACAGCTTTTCAACAAAATCGATTTAGGAAATTTATTTAAGTTTGGTAATTAGGTAAAATCGTAAAAGTTTTACAATATTGGTGACGTGGAGTTTAGATTATGCAAATGTTTTTAGGTGAAAAAAATCATTTAATTACTACTAGTTATAAGGGCCCGGCCGAACCTTTGATTAATCAATGCTCGAGTCTAACCGGAAAAAATCATTTAGTTACTATAGTTTTATCAGATACTTATATTTATATTGGACCGACCTAGCAGAGATCCTCATAGTTATTTCGCTTTTACCACCACTAAGAAGTAAAAATTTAAAGTAAAAGTGTTAATATTTTGTAAAGCAGCTAAAAAAAAGGCTTAAATTCCGACAGGCCCCTGAACTTTACTCATCTGGTCGATTTGGCCCCTGAAGTTTGAAAATAGGTCTACTTGCGCCCTAAACTACCCTAACTGGTCATTTTGGCCATTTTTACCTTAAAATGAAGGGTAAAATAGGCATACAACAATAATAGGCATTACGAGTCAATTTATAATAGACAAAGTAATAAAAAATTTAAAAAAAATTAAAAAGTAATATAAAATTAATATTAAATTATTAAATAATAATAAACCCCCACCCACCCCACCCTAAAACCGTTCACCATTGATAGAACCTGCACGAGAAGACCACCCTAGCCCCAACCCCCTTCACCATTGACGAGGCCTTCACGAGAAGACGATCGAGCTGGACTGCACGAGAAGAAGCTCGAGCTGGTGGAGGAAGGGGGAGGTCGAGATCGGATATGGGGGGAGGGGGAGATCGGGACCTGTAAATCGATGAAGATGGACGGAGATCGAGCGGGGGTGGGGCTATTTCAGGGAGGGGTTGTGGACGATGAAGATAGAGGGGACGAGGGAAGAAAAATGCGGTTGCCGGAGATGAGGGATGGGGGTTGGGGACGACGGGGGAGGGGGGTTTTTTTTTTTTTAATAATTTTATTTTCTTTTAAAAGAGCCCTAATATATGTTCTTTATTAAAAGTGACCCCAAAATGTCTATTATATACTAAATTCCTATTTTGTCCTTCATGAAAAGTTAAAATTTGTTAATTTGCCCCTGAACAGTTATGAAAATGGCCAAAATGACCTGTTGTGAAAGTTCAGGGGGCAAGTAGACCTATTTTCAAACTTCAGGGGCCAAATTGACCAGATGATCAAAGTTCAGGGGCCTGTCGGAATATAAGCCTAAAAAAAATTACTCCATTACTATATATTTTGAACCACCACTCTAACTGAGGTAGACCTATACCTTGCTACATATAAACATCACAATAACAACTACTACTTTATCTATCTTGTGTTTGATCTCTTTCTTTCACATATTCTAGCTAGAGCAATGCTTCACATATTCTAAAGCACGGATTAGAGCACTTTTCTGCAAACTTATTTGCCTCGGCCTTAAAATGATTTCATACAAACTAACTCACTAGTAGCTTTTGATATACTCCTACATAGTAATTCGGATGTTAGATCTAATTTTCAGACTTGTCAAATATCTAACAGAATGTATGTTTTGTATGCCTATTTTATACTATTGAAACCTTCTCATCACATCAATATAATAGTGTGAATTAACAAAAAGAATAAATTATGTAGATTATATAAATATGACCGAATTGACTCGGTAGATGTTCGTCATCAATTGTAGCGATGGCATTAATCTTAGGTTCTTTTGATTTGCTTTCACTTAACTTTTATTTGATTCATCTCTACCTCATCGTCAAATTGTCACTATGTTTATGTATTATGATTGATGCATTGGACGAATTCGTCCATGACCATCATTCCCATATTTATTTTTAATGAAGCAACTCACTTTTCTAACGAATTACTTTATCTTTTTACATTTTCAACTAACAAAATTCATACTTAAAACATAATGTAATACTCTTACTTGTTCCGGACCATTAGTCATGTAGGGCTATGGAGGAAAATCGAAACCGAGCTTAACCAAATCAGAATCGAACAAAAAAAAATCGATTGGAACCGAACTCATTTCGGTTCCGCCTTTGAGAGAACCGAACCGATGCATTTCGGTTTATGGGAAATCAACAAAAACAGAACCGAACCGATGACTAATTTTATGTATAAAAAAATAAGCTTTGTAAAGAATAATTGTCTAGAGGATTTAACATTGTCTATTATTAATATGATATAATAATAGATATGTGAATATGTTTTAAGCTAATAATATATTTATACATATATATATATTTAAGAAGTGGTACCATGTGATGAATGTGTATACGAATTTTGAAATTAGTTTTAAAAGGAGCTCGTTAAACTTATATAGAGTAGATATACTTTTGGACTTAATTATGAGTTACAATTAATATAAAACAATTCTAATCATATTTAGATTTGAGTCCAAAAATAATAATAATATTAGGTAGGAACGAACATACCCAAAATTTCAAGGCCGAAAGTGAGCTCAGATTTATGTCCAAAACATGTGCCCCAGAACCGGCCATGAACCGAACCGTTTGGAACCTAACTGATTTCGGTTCCGTAAGCCATAGAACCGATTAGGTCGATTCGATTCCTTTTTTTTTTAATCTAAAATCAAACCATGCACAGGCCTATGTACTCGTGTAGTTCCTTTTCTATTTTTTTAATCAAAATATCCAAAATTTCGAAGAAAAAAAAATGGAACTAATTATCCATAGTCAGGAATAGTAGAATTGACGGAAGGATATTATGATATGATAATCAAACCAAAGAAGTGGTAAAACAAAAGTTGGCTAGTTATCATTATTACTAATTACTCATGTAAATAAAACGGTCATCTATATATAGTTAATTAATTTAGCTATTTAATATTTCATGATTTTTTATTCTATAAATGTGGGTGAAATTCAATTTCCACGGCTCACAATCGTGGGGGTCGAGCTTTGTGTTATGTCCTCTTGTTTTTACACCAAAGAAGGCTAACGCACGAAAATAAATTGTCGTGAAAATATGTTTTTCAAAATGTTAAATATTCATTTTCATTTCATGTTTTAAAAAAATCCAATATTTTATATTACACGTCTTTAGTATATAGCATTTGCATATATTAAAATGAATAGTTATACTCAGAGTTGAGCATTAACCGTGCTAAATCGAGCGACTTGTTAGGTTCGGCTAGTAGTAAATTGAGTCAAGCTAACTGAGTAGCTTGGAATATGTGTTAGTAAGGGCATGTTTGTCAAATCTCAAAATTGAAAACTAAAATCTGAAGTCTGACAATAAGTGACTGAATGTCTGAATCTGAATACTAAAAATATTTAGATGTTTGATAACAGTTAAAGAAAAGAACTTTAATTAAGTTGTATTGACTACTTTACCCTTACTTCATTTATATACATGAATCGTATATATAGATAAATAATACATATTATTAATGAACTTTTATATATATATGAATGTCACCTAATCTTTAAGTAAAAAAAATTGATCAAAAAAATGAGTCTTGATCTGGAAATCCACAATAGAGAACTTATATGATCCAACATAACTTAACAAACATATATATATATAGCCAATATCTATAACAACACATCAATTCAGATGAATTCCACTATTCAAAAAATAAAAATTCAACTCAATATATCCAATTTTTTATTATCATCCAAAAAAAACTATATAACATGTCTAACTTTATTATAAAAATTAAAAGGTGTAATATCCGGCCCAAAGTGCGCGATGTGATATGTTTGATATGATTTGATTTTGGTACTACTCATATCATCAAAATGCATCTTCTTTTCGGTAGCCCAAATCATAAGAACTCCAAAATTAAGTGTGCCTGATGAGCACGTGTTTGTAAAACCAAATACATCAAATCAAATAACGTTTCGACCCGGTGTTCCGGGACGGGACGTTACAAAAGGAAAAAACTATACAAAATTACCTCATACAAGTTAATCGAAATAACCATATAATTTTCTTTAAAATAATTATATTGGGTTTCAGACTGAAATGGAGAAAAAGAAAGAACACAAAAGAAGGAGAAAATTTGTAAGTTGAATAGAGAAAGAGTTACTAATATGTTTGAAGAAAGCACCTCACCAATGGAGATAACACTTTGGAGAAGAAGAACAAGAAGGTTGTGGCGTTTCTAATGGGGGAGGGAAAGAGACGTGATAGGATTATAATTAGTAAAAATAGGCTTTCAGAGAGAATTGTGGAATTATTTGGTTAAGAGGTAAAAAACAAATAGAAAATTTTGATTTAAAATTTTGTTAATAATTTCAATAATTAATTTTAAGTGCTGAATAAATTTAACAAACATACCCTAAATCTTTTTTATGACAATTAGTTACATTATACTATAAAAATGAAAGCGCACCAGAGTGAAAATTGAATCGCACACTGAAACAATCCAGATAACTACACTCACCTCAAGAATTGCTGGAAATTCCCCAGAAGAGAGAATTCCTTCTTCTTGTCCCTGTATTATACAAAATCCACTCAAACTAAAGATATTAACTGTTTCGAGCCAAAAAATTGGACTTTGACTTTAACAGTGAAGATGAAGATAATTACTCTATTTAGTTCATTTAATTTCTCATTTCATATTTGACACAATATTTTAGCATAAAGAAACTGTTTCAAAATTAAGATTACTTCATTAGTTTTTACAAAATATTTATCTAACAATAATATCATATAATTCTTTATAATATAGTTAGAAAATAATTGATAATTAATAACATCTCAATTCGAAAGATATAAAATATCATGTACAATTATGAAACCTAACTACAATTATTAAAAATAATTGGGACCTAACTACAGATAAAGAATATAATTAATAAAAACAATTAATAATTTATAATATAGTTAATGCAATTTTTTAAAATCTTATCTACAATAAACTAAAAAGTGAACAATTATGAGACCTAACTACAGATAGCGTAAGAGTTGAGACAAGGCTACATAAATTTGTACTATTACAGCTAGTGAGATGAGATACATGTAAATACTACATAGAAATATCATTCTCACGTAACACTAAATTTTGACAACAAATACGAAATCAAAATCGAGATCAATTCGAGTTCCAATTCGAAAACCTACATTGGAGAACAAGAATATTAAAATCTCAAAATACACAGTGCATGCTACAACTAGAAAAGAGAAGTAGCATAAATCTGTCTGATGAAAAAGCCTAATGCAGAAGCATAAATCTGCCTGATGAAGAAAAAATTCCTAATCATATTCGTCTATATGTTTCAACTATATTTTTGGAAATACCAAGTTTGAAGAATGAATCGTAAGTACATGCCAGACAGACAAAGGATGGTCAATAAAACAATGCACATCTAAAGAATGATTTCACATCGTTTACATAACCTAATTGAAACATCACAGGTCTGGTTGAAAATGATATTACTATCAAGTATTCCACACAAAATCATATACTATATATTAATTACACACCTTCAACTATAGCCTTCTTCGCAGCTTTAACATCCAACTGCAAATTTCAATTCACACACAAAATGAGGGGATAAACAAGTATTAAAAACTACCTACAACACAAATGTCGTACGAATTACAGTAACACTAAATTTTGACAACAAATACGAAATCAAAATCGAGATCAATTCGGGTGCCAATTAAGCCACCCTATTTCCAGAATGGTCCCGTCTCACCCTTGGTTAATTGACTGCTTATGCGAAGAGAGATTATCATGCTTCACTTAAGGTACTAGACCTAGAGAAGGGGGTGAGAGGGGAGGCAAGGGATAGGGACCAACGGGGGAGAGCATTTGATGATGTTTTTCTTTTATTGATCATATTGAGTTGTGACCTCAGTCATCCCTAACTGCTGATAGTTTACATAGTCCATCTCATTTAACAGTACAAAGCATATGACTTCCTATAACAGCTCCTCTGCGTTATTACCCTGCTCATGGCAACCATCGAAATAAGTGTTATGAGAATTGACGACTATAACAGCAAGTACTACGTCAACCTTTATAAGGAAAGTGGTCACTTCGTGTAATCTGTCGTTATTCTTGTACAAATCCTTGTAGAAAGGTCAAATAAAAACGGAATAAGTACCAAATAGGCTCAATAAATAGATAAAGAATAAGATGATAGATATGAGAAATGGAGAGGAAAACATATATAAGAGATACTGACAATTGACATCTATATTCTATACTTGCCTGGATTGTCAGGCCAACATCCAAATCACAATGCTTTAGCCTATCTAAATGAAACTGAATCATATCTCGAAGTAATTTTTCCCCTGCCATTGTATTGTTTAGAAGAGATGCATATTGGAGATATTTTGTTTTTTTCCCCTGCCATTGTATTGTTTAGAAGAGATGCATATTGGAGATATTTTGTTTTGATTGTTGAGTTACTCGGAAAAAATAAGATTCCAAATGACTTAGATAATAACCGTATAAAATTCATGCTGAAAACATGAAAGAACAGGTTTTTCATTGTAAGCGCTCATAATCTTCCTTTCCGCTGAATTCAGTGGCAAACTTCACCATTTGCTACACGACCCAATATTCTTAATCTCTCCATGTATGGCACAACCGAGTCTACAGGGAACCCTTTCACTTTCTCTACTTCATTTTCAATAAATCTCTAAAGAGAAAATAAACACATGTGATCCACAATACATCAAAATATAGGAACTAATTTGGAAGACAAACACAAAACCATGTATGAATGCCCTCTCCAGAGGCTCCTGCCTTAAGCAGGGTAATGGGAGGGGTGTCGTCAGATTGTAAGCAACCTTCTCTTGTCATAAAAGGGAGGTTGGAGGTTGTTTCCTAATAGACACACGATGAAGTGCAAAGATTATCTATTACTTAACATAATATAAGAAGCCAACGAAATTTGATTTATCTCATTCTTATCCAAGAGCCGGAGACTATATGACTGTCTAGGACAAGACAATCCGAACACAAACTCTTAAGTTATTTACTAAATTTACAGATGCTTATAGAGGCCTCAGAACCTTTATAGCACTAATGCTTGCCAAGCATATATAACGACAAGACAGAAAATATGGCTTCAGATTATAAAATATAAAGAATGTAAGTTGTCAAGCTTACTTGGATGTTTTCTTGAAATTGAGGTAGCAATTCCTTCATGTAGTTGTCTAAAATCTTGAAATATAAAACAAAACTCATTCCTTTTCCTTCTGTTTTAGCCTGGAAAATGGTGGTGGGATATAGCCGTATAGAGGCACCTGCCAAAAAATGGTAATTAGAAAATCCATTGCAACAAGAAAAAGTAATTAGCATATCTAACTTTTGTGTTTGAAGTTATTTCTAGTAATTTTATTATTATGACAACTAAAAAGCATTATGAACATGGTTATTGGTGAGGTAACGGAATTCCAAAGGAAAAGGACTAGCCAATGAAAGTGCACCAGAGCGAGAATTGGATCGCATACCTGGACAATCTAAATAAGTACCAAGAAGAAGAAGAAAGGGTTGGCAGTACATGTACATTCACCACAAGAATTGATGGAAGTTCCCCAGCAGAATCAACAATAGGAATTTGAGCAATATGATTAATTTTCTTTGGACTTAAAAATACATCAACTCCAAAGGGATATGCTGCATAATTTGGAGCAAAATTCCTTCTTCTTGTCCCTATATTATAAATGCACTCAAATTAGAGATATCAACTGTTTCGAGTCAACAATTAGTGTTAGCCTAGTGGGCAAGGGTATTACTATGCAGTGAAAATTCTCAAGTTTTCAGTCCTTTCTATGACAACGGCCAGATTTTTTCAAACAAAAGTTTTCAAAGCAATGTCACTCTTATACTGATATATGGAAATGCATATGTTTTGTATGCTTTACCGTAATACCGTTTCATTTTCTTTCCATTGAAAAAGCTGTTGTGTGGTCGCATTTGTCTTTGGTCTATCTATAGCAACTAAAAGTATACAGATGTATAAAGCTGAAACCATGGGATAATGAGTGCACATAAGCTCTTCACCTTAAGTACTTGACTCCACGAACTCTAAAAGTTGCCGGCTCTATTTGTGACCAACTATTTTGACTTTTCTTCTCTAAGGGATAAAATGAAACCTGGGAACCAGCTATTGGTCTTCAGAGAAGTGCCTTTGAGGAAAGTGCAACGTCATAGCAGCATCAATTTAACCTGTATATGGCATATATCTAGTGATATGCTAAAAACCAAGGTATCACGGTAATAATACACAACTGACTGACAGTATATCGGAAAACCTTCACTGAAAACTGTTAAACCCAGACACTTTCAGCATATGAGATACAGAGATACCATGATGACGAACTTTTTTATCCTATACCTGTGAAGTATAGGAGTAGTATTGTTAATGGAGTTCATAAGCTAGGCCAGAAAGAGGAATAGTGTTGGTTTTATTTCACGAGTAATGTACAAACCAAAAAGGGGCAATAAATTCCCCATGCAAAAATTGAAATAGAAGTAAACAAATTTTAACTCGCCGCATAGTCAATCAAGTACCAAATCAGGCATCAATGTAAAGATACTTTCAAGGGAGCTTTCTTCTTCGGATTAGAAGGGCTATATAACTTAAAGATTTCCACTTTTCGTCGGACTGTAGAGTAGAAGCAAGACATGGCAAACAATTGCTTGGAAGAATTCCACAATTAGCTAACAACCCATGCTCCCCGTTGGCAGATCCATCTGTAGAGGATGATATCTCATCAAGTACACCAGTTCATTGGATCCGCCGTCAATTGAGTGCACTGAATTTCTCCTTACTCCACTATATAAATTCCGACCAGAATTACCACCAGAAAAATCACCTGGTCTGTGACACGGATCTGAGAGAAGCTTTGTTAGGCAAGGATGCGGGCTCAAAGTTATTTAATTCTGCAGATATTAAGCAGCAGTACACTTCATAGTATAAGGATCGACTGAGGATAGGTACACGATAACAGGGGTCATAACATGTTTTAACATCTTTTAAAGCACACCATCAGGAAGGCCAAGAAAGTCATCATACTACACAATCTGATTCAAGTATACACAATCTGATTCAGATATTAAGCAGCAGAGTCAAACCAGATCTCGTCAACGCTTCCTGCAATTGCCATCATGCACCATAGACATAAATCTACTAAATAAATAATTACCATCATAACTACTGAAGTAAACTAAAGACTTAACACATTTATTTAAATATCATCTGAAAGTTCCATATTACATCCTAAAAAATCAAGCATACTATATTTGACCATCTTGATATAAAAAAAATGATAACACACGCATAAGTCAATGTCATTGGTATGCCACATTCTGCAACAGCAACTGATAGAAGCAATCTCAGTTAACATTTAAATATTACGACAAACATTAATATTTTGGAAAAAGCCTCCATATCCAACACCCCTTATCCAGCTTAGGCGAGAGCCTCTTCTGGACAATGACTGATGTGCCTTGGACTTTCTAAAAGAACTTAAGAAAAATCATTATCGCTTAATTATGGTAAACTGAACAAGCAACTAGTATCTCAAGTTGAAGTTATTGTAGGACATTCTATAATTTTCAAGACGAATAATGTTCCTTTGTAGAAATGAAGTCTTTCATGTTATTCACAAAAACAAATGTAAGAAAGGTATACGCTCAATCTATTTCTATCAGCTTATAAATTTCATTGCATGGGAACTTCTAAGTGCAAAACACACAAATGAGCTTGCTCCATCCTAGATCAACTTCACGAAATCAAGGATTATCCAACTTCTTCGAAAACCAAGTCCATCTACATTAGACACCACTGAGCGGTAAATGTACGGTAACTCTCTTAACTCACCTGAAACTTCTATATATACCCAAAGTACCAAACTTTTAAGAAAGATGGAAAGATGTATCAAGCTGAAACCATGAGATAATGAGTGCATATAAGCTCTTCAACTCAAGTAATTGACTCCACGAACCCTGAAAGTAGGCGGCTCTATTTGTGACCAACTATTGGTTAGCTAGCCTATATCTAATGACATGCTACAAACCAAGGTATCAGGGTAAAAATACACAACAGACTGACACTGTATAAGAAAACCTTCTTTAGAAATTGTTGAACCCATGCATCAATGTAACTTCGAAAGCTTTGAAATCTGAAATATGTACTTCCATAGAGAGAGGCATTTGAATTTCCACCCTTCCATTTAAAAGAAAGCTCCAAGGGAGCTCTCTTCCTCCCGTTAGAGAGCCTATATAACTAGCTAACCCACCCTCCCTGTTGGAAGGTCCATTTGAAGAGGGCGATAGCTCATCAAGTATAACAGGCTTTGCCTCATTACCAAGTTGATTGAATCCGCTGTCAATTTCATGCACTGAATTTCTACCTACTCCATTATATGAACTCTGAGATTTAGGGCAAGGATGCTTGTCTAGGAGCTATCTGGTAAGAGAACATTTGCAGATATTGAACAGGAGTACACTTCATATTGGAAGGACTGACATGGTCATAACATGTTTTTACATCTTTTAAAGCATACCATCAATAAGGCTAAGGCATCATGGCTACAATCATATTCTAGTATAGTAGCAAATAGCAGAAGAGTCAAACTATTGTAATTCTCCAGAAAACAAGGAACATTATATTAGATTGGCCAAACTATTGTGAATTTGGTTAATTCCTTACTAATGTAAGTGCATAGGGTTCGAGTACAATCCTATAGTCTGCTAAGCTCTTAAAAGCAAGCATTGCTCAGAAAACTGGATTTCCAATACTATAGCTGCTTTCCTCAAGGTTTATCTGCATGGAATGTTAATTGAGGGGGCTAAAGGATTGTTTGGGACAGAACTGTTTTCTGGACAAAATTGTTTAAAAACCGAACGGCACAACCTTTTCGGCTCAATATTGGTTCAACACTTGGGACGATCTTCTTGAGACAGAATTCTTTCCAACACAACGATCTTTTCACAACAAAATTTATTCAACAGGTAGACAACTTAGCCACAAATTTTTCCAAAACTGGGACAATATTTTCGGGACAAAAACAATCTTTGCAAGTCAAAATCGATTCAACACTGGGATAATCTTTTGGCGACTGAGTTGAATTAAAACCCAAAATGACAATCTTAATTGGTTCAGCATTGGGACAATCGTTCCGGAACATTTTAGAACAAAATTGGTTCAAAACCAAAAATCACAAGGGACACTCTTTTCGGGACAAGAAAGGGTAAACAATCAAACATATTTTAGGACACAATCAGAATAGTTTCAAAACCAAATCCAGCAATCATTTCTGTACAAAATTTGTTCAATTATGGGGACAATCTTTGTGGGACCAAAATTGTTTCCAAACTAAATGGGACAACCTTCTTGGGACACAATGTTTCCAAACCAAATAGGAGAATCTTCTTGAACACAATTGATTCAAAACAAGATCAGACAACCTTTTGGGACAAAATTGGTTCAAAGGACAATCTTGTTGGGACATGATTGATTCCAAACAATTTTTCACCACACTAATTGATTCAAAAGAATCTTTGCGGGACAAAATCGATTAAACACTGCCAATATGACGATCTTAATTGGTCCAGCATTGGGACATTTTTGGAGAAAATTATTTCCAAACCATATGGGACAATCCTTTCGGGACAATGAAGGGTAAACAATCAAACATCTTTTTTTACCCAATCAGAATTGTTTCAAAACCAAATCCGGCAATCATTTCGGGACAAAATTTGTTCAATTCTGGGAACAATTTTTGTGGGACCAAAATCGTTTCCAATCTTCTTGGACATTAATGTTTCCAAACCAAATAGGAGATTCTTCTTGGACACAATTGATTCAAATCAAGATTAGGCAACCTTTTGGTACAAAATTGGTTCAACGGACAATCTTCTTGGGACATGATTGATTTCCAAACCATATGGGACAATCTTTTCGGGACAAGGAAGGGTAAACAATCAAACATCTTTTTTGACACAATCAGAATTGTTTCAAAACCAAATCCGGCAATCATTTCGCGACAAAATTTGTTCAATTCTGGGGACAATCTTGGTGGGACCAAAATCGTTTCCAATCTTGTTGGACATAAATGTTTCCAAACCAAATGGGAGTATCGTCTTGGACACAATTGACTCAAAACAGGATCAGACAACCTTTCAAAATTTGTTAGAATTCCTTCAAAAATAAATGGGATAATTATAATTGATTCAAACCGAAATGGGACAATCTTTTTGGGACAAATTAGTTTAACACTTAGACAAGCTTTTTGGGACAAAATTTATCGAAAGTGGGACAATCTTTTTAACAAAAAATTGGATAAACACTCGGACAACTTCAAAACCAAATCGGAAAATCTATTGGGACAAAATTGTTTGTAACCCACAGCCATCTTTTTGGTATAAAATTTGTTCAAGAACTAAATGGGACAACATTTTTGGGACAAAAGCACAATCCTTTCGGTAACAAAAGCACAATTGCACAAATATATGATTAGAATGCTAATTAGAAACAAACTAATCGAATAAATCAAACAAAACAAACCCAGTTCATCTTCAAAGCCCTCAAAATTATAAATATACAAAAATAAAGTTACATAAATTCACAAAACAACTAAGAAAATTCAATAATTAGAAAACAAATTACAAACAAAAAAAATCAAGAATTGGAAAAGATCACACAAAAAGACAAATACATCCAAAAAAATATTTGCATCTGTGCAACCTTCATGAAAATTCCATCAAGATTCAAGAATCGTAAAAAGAAAACTTCCAGAAAAAAGAAATACAAATATAATCGCATGAAAACCTCAACAATTGAAACAAACTATAAGAAAGGAAGGCAAATACAATGGCATTGAAAAAACAACAATCGAAAAAACCCAGTAAGAAACACAAATTATAAAAGTAAAAAGTAAACAAGAAAGCAACTACTGTAAATCTATAATAAATAAATAGGAGGAGGATGATATAAAGTATAAACTGAGTTAAGAGGAGTTTGGGCCTTTGAGGGGTATATATAGGCATATATGGCTACAGAAGCTGAGTTGTTTTTGGCGGTGGAATTTGTACGCGGTTTGCCAACGGGATTCTTTTTAAATTAATTTTGTTTGGAAATTCTTTTTTCTTTAAACGTTATAAACTAAATTCAATATTTTATATGAAAATCAATTTAGATATAATTAAACATTATAAACTAAATTCAATATTTTATATGAAAATCAATTTAGATTGTTATATGTAACTATACTAATTTGAAAGAAAAAATCTTAGTTGTTGGAGCCATTGCTTATGCAATAAATAAAGTTCTAATAATTGAAAGGGGAAGAAGTGGTGGTCTCTACTTTCGAGAATTTCAACGAAAAATAACTGAATTACGGGATATAGTCAAGGTGGCTCAGTAGCTTGAGAGTATATGAAAATGTTAAATTATTGAATTCTTTTTCACTAGCCACCGGGTGCATAGTCTATGCCTGTGCGAATTAATATTTTGTTTAGTTAATATTCATCTATTAAAACTATAATGGATACAATATATTTTTAGCACAATCATTGTTTGTGCATCATAAAATTTTAATTTAATTTAAATTATGACGATGGTTTATTGCATAACATTAATGGTTCATCGTAAATAGACAAACAACCCTTCAAACACAACCCTTCAGTAGCTTTATATTAAAAAATAATTTTCAGTAGTTTTATATTGAAAGATAGTTATCATATTATCGAGTATATATAACATATATGTTTAATCATATTTTTTTATAAACAAGTATTTTATTTTTATAAGATAATAATTATCCAATATTATTTCAAATAATATATTTATATTTATATATTTAGACACATGTTTAGTCATACTTTTATAAATAAATATTTATTTTATATAAATTATAGTTTCAATTATAGAAAATTATTATTAAAAATATAAAATATATAAAGTGGGAAGGTCTTCAAATGTCGATGAAGCCTAAATACATGATTAGCTATGCCACGTATCACTTTGAAAGGTATAATGGTTCATTATTTAGCATTGATGGTATATTGTGAACAGACAAAACCCTTCAAACGCAACCCTTCAGTAGCTTTATATTAAAAAAAATTATCATGTTATCCACGACTATTTTACGAACATTAACTCGAGCGAGCAACGCGTTTAATCTGAGTTCATAATGTATTACATATAAACATACGTACAAAAGACAAATAAAATCTAGGGAGGCATGGTGAGATGGTGATGGAGGCTTGGGAGTAGTACTTGATTATTACCTCATTGTTGAAACGTTGTAAGGTTGCGAATAAATAATATCATTCACGTCTCATTTTTTTTGAAGTATAAAAAATGGATGGGCAAATGAGAAAGAAAAAAACTATACATACATTGCCGGACATCAAACCAGACTAGTTTCAGAGTTAATTTAGTAATCGATCACTTGTGTTTATGTTGTGGTAGGCGTATGCTCGGAAAGAGACATGCAGTGAAGTGCAAGAATCTTGTTCGAATATTTGTGTAAGTAATATAAGAATGTTGAATCTTGTTTTATTAAATTGACGCTACAAACTATGAAAATGTATGAATACTTATACAAGCAGTATAAAGGTTAGTTTGACCCGTCAGTAAAAGCATTGTGACTGTGAAGGACGGACCTGGGGGGGTGCCCCTAAGTTTTTCGGTATTTTTTTATTTTATATACGGTCTTTTGAATTTTTGTGATATATATGATAAAAAAAATGTAACTAAACTAAGTGAAAGTGTAGCTTAATTGGTTAGATCCTTCTTTTAAATGGTAGAGGCGAGTTCATGGGTTGAAGCCCCTCTAGCTTCGTTTCAACACGTTTTTACATTTTTGTGATACTTTAACTATTTTTAATTTATTTTGGCTCCTTTATTTTATTTTTTTAAGTTGACCGCCTAATTTCCATTCTGGTTTCGTCCGTGGTGACTATGCACCTTCAAATTAGTAAATGCTACGTAACATGTTTCTTTGAGCATTTAGGCTTCATCAAACAGACCATTCCCACATTATAGTACAAATAGATTATACTAATGGATTTGAACAATTTCAGTTTGATCACTAATCAAGACCTAAAATGATAATATCAAAACATTTAGGAATGTGAATGATATTAAAATTAAACTCGTTACCCATATGTCTTTGCCCATCTCACTGATCGTGCTTATTTTCAATCATTATATAATAAATCGAAATTGCACTTGGTTCCTTGGAATTTGTTTTTGTTTGTAAATTAGCGATAAAAGTATAAATATAAAGTATTATAAATTACGACGAATACATAAATTACTATCTAACCTCCTACCTAAAAGTTGGGTATAAGATAGTTACTAACTAAAGTTTGCTCTTTAGACTTGGTTATCACATGTATAAGTTGTCTAATATCTAACCTTGTGCCTACGGGGCATAGCTTAAATGGTAAGAGGTTTCACTATAATAGTGTGTTTCTCCACAAGTGTGTGGGTTCGACCCACGGCAGGTGCATGAGTAGTTTTGCATTTGTTCAAGGAAAAATCTGCTTGTGGGTGGTTACCCAGCCTCTCTGAGCACTCTTGAGGTGGAATACCGAGCCGCTAGAAACACATCTCAGATTCACCTCCTCTATTAGGCGATGGGCTAACCAAACAGGCACGTTAAATGAGCGTATCATTTAATATCTAACCTTTGTTGTTCAACCGGAGACACTTATTAAAGGGTGTTGGCCGTCTTAATGTCAATGTTACACGTGCGTGATTTAATTGCAGAAAATGCACCAGTTCTTGTCCCTTTTTTACCATCTTATGTGAGACCTTACCCGTTCTAACAGGCTTGGTTGGTCTGATCTAGTATACAAAAGTACTTTTAAATTTTGCTCATTTTATCATTATTTTTTTGTATTTCATATTTTGTGTAGCTACATTTGGATTATTGTTGGAATGCAATTCTCCCTTCTTAAGAAGGTGGTAAGAAAATTTGATTTTTCTAATAAAACTTTTAAATTTTGGACTCGAATGTATTTATATATGTGCCTTATTAAATCAGATATAAAGATTATCAAAGGAATCGATAAGGACCCCAAAATTTCTTAAATTTTAAGCACAATAATATGATTGTTTTTATGGGTTAATGAAGTAAAGACACAATCTCAATTTCGTGGTCAATTTTACATAA
Organism: Echium plantagineum; assembly: GCA_003412495.2. Lineage (NCBI taxonomy): Eukaryota > Viridiplantae > Streptophyta > Magnoliopsida > Boraginales > Boraginaceae > Echium > Echium plantagineum. Next base: position 4,653,903 of record CM016562.1, on the reverse strand, counting down.
GAATAATGTTGTTTGTAGACGATACTCTTATTTTCTGCAGAGTTGCAGTTCGCAAAATTACTGAGATCATACAAATTCTAGCAGATTATGAGATGGCTTATGGGCAGAAGATCAACACTACTAAATGCTCGGTTAGCTTCGATAAGGGGGCTTCACGGGAGGTTCGTTGTGGACTGATTGAGATTCTGGGTATGAGAGAAGAGGACGCGCAATTTAAATAGTTGGGGCTTCCATCTCATATTGGGAGATCTAAGAAGGAAGTTTTTAACTTCCTTGCTAGGAAGGTGGCAGACGAATTTTGAGGATGGCAACGCAAGTCACTTTCTCAGGCGGGAAAACAAGCCATGATTAGTTCCGTTAGTCCGTTACTTTGGCTATTCCTAATTTTGTTATAAACTGTTTCAAACTTCCTCTTGGCACCATTGATAACTTGAACAGTTCTATGACAAAATTCTTTTGGGTACATGCAGATGGTGAGCGAGGGATTCATTGAAAATCATGGGACAAGCTCTATCGGGATAAGTTTGAAGGTGAGTTGGGGTTCAAGGACCTGGAGTGCATGAATTTGGCGTTATTAGCTAAGCAAGGATGGAGAGTTGTTACTAGGCAAGCGTCCCTCTTAAACAAGGTTCTGAAAGGAGGATATTTTCAGCGTTCATCTTTTCTTCATGCCAAGTTAGGATCCAATCCCTCGTATAGCTGGAGGAGTCTTTTAGAAGGTCGTAAGGTCTTACTTAAAGGACTCCGATGGCAAATGGGGGACGGTCGTGACATTGACATTTGGACTGAGCCGTAGGTGCCGAGAATATCGGACTTCTACATTCGAGGTAATAGAGGTGACCGACCGAGGTGAGTATCTCAGCTTAATCACAATCGGGAATGGAGTAGAGTGTAAAATTAATGATCGAAAGTACAACAATGTAAATAAACAAATGCAGAAACTCTAAACAACATTTAACTAGAATAAACTTAGCGGTTTATGTTGCGCCGTGGTATAGAGACCCACTCCCTTGAAAGCTTTATCGGCACGACTAAAGGCATTTTATAACAATAAAATACATCCAGGAACTCATAATATGATATAATTTAAATCGAAAAACATATATATTAAGCATATATAGGGGCCGAAATTACCTCTTTCAATTGGCAGCGGCATTTGTTCAAATCTTTTATTAGAAGAGCTCCTCGCAGTCCCTCACGTGTGATGCCTCCAGTTGATCCACACCAAGAGCGGTTGAATCACCAAACACTATTTGCTAGAATATTTAAGTGAAGTTATGTGTTTATTTTGTTGAAAAACAACAAAATAATTAGGACATAGATGGAGGGAGAATCTCGGCCCTATGGGAAGGTGGGAGATGAAAGTAAAAACCATGGTTTTACTTTTCCATCTCTTAGCTTATATACCCCAGTGTTAGCTCGACTCGTTTAATGTTTAACTGAATGAGCTTGACTCGTTTTAAAGATGAATTAACTCATTAAATCGATTAACTAATATTATTAATCGATTTAGTAACTTAACAAATTACTAATGAACTTCTTTTATTAAATCGTGGAACAAATTAATAACTTAATTTATTCGGTTTTAGTCCAATTAATCATTTTACATTATCGATGTAAAATCACTCGATCGAGACAGGTTAAACTTAATCAATCTCAACTTAAATGTTTGGATTTAATCTCATACATGAAATAAAATTCTACGTCATTGTATTTGTGTGACCTCTGGGCTCAGATAATATTATTCGTATAAATTTATAATTGACCATTATAAAATATTATGACGGTTATGCATGGGATCTAGCAATCTGGCATAACCCCTAATATTATCGTGCCAATTTAGATGTTATTAATACTATTTATTGAATACTTAGTTCGAGTAATCTCATTTAACAAAATTTAGTAAATGAATTGTTACACAATTGTCCAATGGGCATTATTTATAGAAATTACCAAGTATAAAATTACTGATTTCCAACACTCCCACTTGCCCTTGGACGGTTACTTTATAATTCTTTTATCACGCGATCTCTAGTCGTAGGCTAACCATAAGAAGTGTGTCTTGAAACAATCACAACTTTCTTTGCTTGAGCTGAACTGAATCTAGTACTATGGCGTCCCATAAACCAATCAATATCACCTCATTGAGAGACCAGAGATCTACCTTGTACATCACAAAATGTATTAGTATGCAAGATCTGCTATATTGACATTTCCAACGGGCACACGACATATATATTGAAAAGCTAAAATAGTAGTAGGTTAACTAACGAATTATGTAAGTACAACATAACTCTTGTGTCATTTAGCATACCATCGGATGCTACATGACTTGTGTATCACTGAGCCCACAACGTTAGTGGAAATCACCCGTTAAACTACAAATTAAACCAAAAATTAACTTGGAATGATCATCGAGAGCCCACAACATTAGTGAAAATCACCTCACATGATTCATTGTTTTATTCATCACGATACCAGTACACCTGCCATCACAGTATGCCCAATGATCGCGATAAAGTTTAAAACTTTGAAATTGGTTTGATACGAGTGTTTAAATTTATTGGTGAGATTTATTTTATTTGCATGTTTTAATCATATAACTCAAACATATTCAAGAAAATATGCATGCTAGTAAAAAATAAAGCAAATAAAACACATTTAAGGAATATATGATATGACCCTTAAGAAAGGAAAAACAAGACAAAAATATAAAGCTATTACAGCACTTTCAAGTGCGATTTTGTTACTTTAGTCTTCTGAAACTTTGTTCTCCATGGTGGGACACCATCTTTAATGCCTCCGAAAATACATTTTATTAACTATCCCAACTTAGACAGCTTGCAGGCTTGTGGGTAAAATAATAAAATAAATAAAACCGACTCAGCTGGTCTTGTACAACAAATAAACGATTATTAAAAAAAAAAGACTAGGCCATTTCGTAATACTCCCTTTCCATTCTCATTACAATAATAACAATAAGGAGAAAATAATGACTAATAAATAGTCAACAATGATTCAAATACAATTAACTAGAATTAACATGTCATTATAACACAATAAACTTGCAATTAATTCATACTTAATTCAATTAAATAATGCAATAAACATTAATCATGACAATCAAGACATTAAATCTCAATTAATTATAAAATTAAATTGTATGATTAATATCAAAGTTTCCATTTTGACTTTACAAATCAAATCAAATCAATTATGTTTAAGTTTTGAACCTAAAAATGTGAAAGGAAACTATTTTAAAATTTAAATTTCATAATGAATTTAATGAAAGGGATCCGTCTCGCCTGATTATGAGACTAGAACTTATCTATTAATTACTTCGAAACACAAGGTTCGCTCCCATTAGGAATCAACCCTAGATTGCTTGAAGAGGCGAGACTGCTTTATACTCTAGTTTCTTACCATTTGAGCTATGTCTCGCGAAATAAAAAAATACTTGTATATTAGAAGTATTGATGAACTTTTAATTTCATATATATTCCCTTCTTAAAATAACGTAGTACTCAAATGATGAGGCATGCACCTTAATTAGGAATCTATCTAGCCTAGAATGATGACACATCAATAAAAAATTTCCATGTATATAATTCTAAAAAATAAATGCAGTGCAATATTTAATTTAAAATAATAACTAGCGTCACTTTTTTTGTAATTACCATAAAATACAAGCTAATCGATAATCCTTAATCTAAAACTAATTTGAAACCTTGCCCGTCAAAGACAAGATTATTATATTTATCCATAGGAAGAATGGATAAACATAGACTTATTGATCAATGGATAAATTGTGGATGTATAGGGAAAGTGCATGGGGGATTTGGCTCCCCACCATCCAGGGGCGGGGGTAGGGGGGGCATCGGCCCCCTAGGTCTTTCGATTTCGTTATATATTGTATACTTTTTTGGGATTTTTTTTATATCTAAAATAAAAAGTGTATGTAAATTAAGTAAAAGTCTAGCATAGTTGGTTAGGAGCTTCCTTTAAAGGGTGGAGGTCATGGGTTCAAACACCCCAAGACCTATTTATTAACATAATTTTGAACTTTTGTTAATTTTTAACACTTTTTCTTTAAAATTTTGGCCCCCCTATTTAACTTTTTTCAAAATTGCCCCCTCCTTTAAATTTGTTCAAAGTTGGCCCCCCTTTATTTTCATCCTGGTTTCGCCCTGCCACCCTTCACAAAAAGGGTGAACAAATACAAAAAACAAATACACATTGGCCCCAAACTCATCCAAAATATTGATCCTTTAAATTCATTTTACAATACACTATGTTTTGAATGTCAGGTTCAATTTTTTATCAATTTATTATTTTGAAAAGTATTTCATATGTCCCTAAATAATTGGTATATTTTGACTTTCTACATCGTCTAATTTTAAAAAATTTGATCAACACTTCTCATTAAACAATAGAAATAATGTAGTCATATAGGATCTTATTAGATTCGCCTCAATATATATTTTTGAAATATCAATTTTTTATAATTTTTGTATATGTAGAATATGAAATATTTATGATTAAAATCGTGTTTTGTTGACCATGAAAAGTCAAAATAGTACCAATCATTTAGGGACGGAGGGAGTATAATTAATTATAATTAAATAGGTATTTCCAAAATTTGTAAGTTTAAATTAATTTTTGATCAAAATTTGACCAGTAAAAACTAAACAATCAATGAAAATGAATGTCAGGATCATGATTCTTGCTCCCTAATTTAAGTATGTATAACTGTCTAATGTCGGAAAAGTTAATTATAAATTGTCCAAAAACGTTATTCTTCCCCTCGTTTTAGTCTTCCTCACAAAGATTTCTTTGAGTGTTCACCAAATTAACAAATAAAAACACGCATTTTTTCTCCGCTCCAATACGAAAGGATTTCCATAATATCATTAAAAAGGAAACAAATCCCAGATTTTGTATCTTTCTTTACAAATATATACTAGTAACAATAATATACCAATAATTTTATATGTAAAACTATTAGAAACAATTTTTAATTTCAATTGTTTCATCAACATTGATCATCTATTCATCTCCAAGACTCAGTTGATATATATTTTTTTGTTTGTAAAAAAAAGTTCGGTTTGGAGTAACTTTTTCAGTTCAATTGTTTATAAACACAGTTCAAGAAAAGTTTTTTTGTTTCGGTACTTTTCAGAATATAGTAAATATTGGATTTCAATGTCACGAAGGTGAAAAAGACGTGATTTTTCTTTGTGGGCATTGGTTAAATATTCGTTTGAGTAATTTAAGAGAGGTTAAGTGAATTTAATCGTAATGGCAAAAAGTGTAGAGTTTTGGAGAGGGTATTTTATTGGACAGAATTTGGATATATGTGATATAATTGAGAATGCAGTAATTGTGGCTGGTTTAGATTATCCAAAGGAGTTGAAGTTGAGGAGAGATCATATTGCTGAATTGTTGTTTACTTGTAATTTGACCAAGTGTTTTGGTTGTGATGGCGTTGAGTTATCAAAACCGATAAATTGTCCTGATAAAGAGACTGTTTTCGAAGGCAAAAAGAACGAAAAGATTGTCGAGTTGGGGGAGGACGAAAGGAGGAGTAAACAGAGCGATGTTGAATGTTTTGGCGGTGATGATGATGCTAATGTTAACTATATAGAAGCTGAGGCATTGGATGATGAGGTCGATGATGAGGTTGAAGAAGAGTCCAACTTGATTGGAGAGGTGTTTAGGATCAAGGAGATTCTTGATAGTCATAAAGAGGAGGTATTGTTTTTTCCTTTTCAAGTTAATTTGCAGTTCAAATTATTGCTTCTAATGGTCCGTTTTGATTGAGGCTGAGGGAAAGAATGTACGATTAAACTAGGTGTTGGTAATTGAGTTGAATGTGCTTCAAATTTTATTTGTCGAGGTGAACAAGTTGAATGTATTTACACCAAAAGGGGTTAATTACAACAGGATGAGTCTAGTTGAAAAGTGTTGAAACATTTACCATCAGATTGGATTATCATGCTTAAAAATGGATTGGGTTATCATGCTTAATTATTCGAAAATCTATTTTGTTGCTGATTGATGCTGTTTTGTTGTCAGTCTGACTCTACATTGTTTGATTCGCTGGGGAAGCTTCAAGGGATGGATTTATCTGTTGAGATTCTAAAGGTTCAGATTTGATCTTACACTTACTACAAGTTAACATTTTTATCATCTTGTTCGCGTCTATAAAGACATTTGTTGTTTTTGCTTCAGACGACTGAAATTGGGAAGTCTGTTAATGGTCTGAAAAAGCATGGATCGAAGCAGATTAGAGAACTTGTACATGCTTTAATAAAGTCAGTAACCTCTTTTAACTAAAATTTGTATAATTGTCTTATATAAATGATGCTGCCAAGTTTAATGATGTGGATAGTTGCATATCATTACATATTAACATTGACATATTTTAGTTGTCAAAATGTTGTTAAGATATTGTGTACTCATATAATGGGTTTAAATGCAGGCGGTGGATTTCCCTGTTGGATTCATGGATGAATGCCGCAGCTGCTATTGCAAGTAATTTTCTTAGAACAGTTGCAAATTTGTTAAATGGAGGCCAGAGCTTATTAAATGGCTTACTTAGAACATGTTTTATGTGCAGAAAATACTTCACCAGAGTCAATGAAGACTTCTACTGTTGACTTTGAGGAAGGGCTGGCTTCTCCACCACTTGACGAGGGAGCTTTGAACATTCATTCAGTTGAGTTGCCCAAGGTATATCACCATTCTGCTTTATTGGACTTGATATTCACATTAGCAAGTTTCTCTTTATGCACGTTTTCTCACGAGATTTTGTTTATGTATGTTAATTGATGTTGATGCTAAAGAACTTTGATGGCATGGACAATGATGGAAGTGAGTTTACGTTCATGCATTCATGCTTATCTTTGTAATATATTTCTATTTCGTTCTATATCTGAACTACCTCGTGCTGATGGTATGTGGTATTTGTTGGGGATATATTTAGATCCTACGACTAACGGGGATGTCAACAACAACTGCGGTAGTAGCAGAAAGTCCCCAGTTAAAGATTCGAGTGTTCCCAAACAGAAGCACCAACAGCAGCAGCTTTCTAATGATTCAGTTGCTCTAGAGGATAAGAAAGTTCAGCAAACCATGAAAGAAGAAAATATTACAAAGACAAAACGTGTTGTTGTGAAGCTAAATAAGCCTTCATGTGGAGTAAGTGGCAGTATGAGACCGACAAAAACAAGGGCTGAACAGAAGGTTAGTAGCGAGATAAAATCTGAACCCAAAAGCTACGAAAGAGCAGTTCAGAAGAAGTCATTAACTCCTGAAGATGGTGTCAATATCAAACAAAGGGAGCAACAATCTGCTAATGGCGCAATAAGGAAAAAGTCACTGACCCCTCAGCAAGAGGTGACTAGACTATCTCGAGACGAGAACTTGATCTTTAAATTGCCACTTCTGATTTATATCTGATAGCCATACAACTTCTAAATACAGAAAGTGCAGTCTTCAGAGGAGGCTTCAGTACGAGTGAAACTTGAGGCTGCTAAAAGGAAGCTTCAAGACCGATATCAAGAAGCTGAAAACGGTCTGTTCATTAGCAATCTTATCAGTAATGATTTTGTTTCGTGCTGTTCCATATATGTCATAAATATTTTTGAAGGATAATAAAAATCTTCCAGAAATAATAGGCTGATCTTTTGCAACTCTATCAACAGCCAAGAAGCAGCGGACAATTAAAGTAATGGAGTTGCATGATATTCAGAAGCAGCAGGGATCTGGCATTAACCATATAATGGAACCTGGTCGATACATCAGAAGAACGTGACAAATGGACGCCATTAGCCTCCCAACTGAAAGATACTCGACTTGGTAATTTAGCCAAGTCGAACCAATTTTGCTCAAATTCCCCTTTTAGCCTGTCACATACCTTACCTTACTTTACCTTGATCGATCGGATGTTTCTCCATCTTATTTGGTTTTAATTACCTAGACTGAGAGGAATGAAGTAGTCTGTCCCACAAACGATCATTCTTTCTCATCTGTTGTTAGAGAAAGTTCTAAAAAGAGGAGATTCATATATTCCAGAAGGCATCTTGAAAGAGACAATATTGCTGGTAGAGTAGGACTAACATGTCTTGGCTGAGGATTTAGACTTGTCAAATCAGCCTCTTGTGTGGCATTACATTTTGCGCTGATGCGTGCATTTGATTATCGCATACAACAAAATACTGTATGGATTATGAAATTGTGAAATGCAGTGCTCGTCATACATATTTGGGTCATTCACCCTTACACCATACATGTTTTAAAATATTTCATTTGATCACTTGTTTCTAACGAATGTTTAGTTGTAGTCCTACTGGTAGATTTTTCTTTTGTGCATGAGGGATAATAATGTACTACATCTTAGCTCACCAATCTTATTTTATGCATATAGCCATAAAATGTAATACTATCTTTTATTGATAGTTGGATAAGATATTAGATCAAAAGATACAATTCTAAGTGCTCCAAAAAGTTGTGGGATCTTCATCACTATCTTTCTATGATATCTTTCTTTCACTTCTATTATTGAGGGAAGATTGCTTTCAGTGTTATAGTAGCAAAGGAGGTGGTGAGGTGTAAGTTAGGTGTTTGCTAAGTAAGTATAACTGAAATTTGTTAGTAGTGTTTTGTAGTCTCTTTATTCTTTTTTTTAATTATTATTTCTAATAAAGCAGATGTTGATTAATAATTAGTTTTAAGTAATTAATGACTTGAACTTAATTGATGACATCGATTTTTAGTTCTATGGTTGTATGAAGTATTATTGGTCGGTGAAAATATCTAGTTATATTGAAAATTATTTTATGACAATTAATTTAAAATAAAAATTTATATTAAAACGATAATTAAATAAAAATTTATATCTAGTTAATTGACTAATTGTTAGACAAATAAAATTTATATTAAAACAATATAAATGAAAATGAAGGTTGATAAGATGGACGGTGTTTCAGAGAAAATATTGGCATAATTTCAAGGTGAATGTTCAAAATACTTAAGTATAAAACATTAATTTAAATGCTAACTGTTAAGTTAATTTTTTTATATACATAATTTTTAATTTTAAAAAGAAATATTATCTCTTAGAAGAAAAATAAAATCCGCATCTTATGAATAATCTCATGCCATAGTATTTACTCATTAAGATGCGGATAAGCCATGTTGGTATCTTAGTAACGGATAGTAAAGCTCGCTTGATTTCATTGTCATCGAATAAGTTTCTTACTTCTATTTTAACTACTCCGAATTTCTTGCACTCACAGAAGACCAATTCAACAAGTGCTAATCATCAAGATATGGATTAAAATGTAAATATTTTTAAATTCTTCACACGTAAAAATAAAACTAAGCTGATATTTGAAAAATGCATAATGAATACATCTAACAAGATCACATACAATTGTTGTCACTAAAAACTCATAAACAAAATTTTTAGAGTTTGGCTAAAAAATTAAAATGAGCTTTCACATTTTTGGGTGGGTTGAATTTAGTCCTCAAGTTAACGAAAGGTAGGTTGATTTGGTTCTAGATAATCAATTTGGTCACAAGAATTTTTAAATGTTTCAAATTAGTTGTATTACTTGTATATAACCATCTGCAGATTTAAATAGCAAGGATTTAACTAAAAAACAAGGGATAATAAGAAAATAAATAGAACATGACTAACTTGCATATAAAGATAATACGATACGAGAATTTAACTACACATACCACAACAAATGTTCAAGATGTACGAACTTAAAATAGAAATTCATATAACGAGAACAATCATTCAAAACATACTGCCACCCTATTCTCAATTTTCATAGTCTTCTTCTTCCTCGTCCTCGTACTCGAGGTCCTCGTCTGCTGTAGCATCCTGGTACTGCTGATACTCGGACACGAGATCGTTCATGTTACTCTCAGCCTCTGTGAACTCCATCTCATCCATTCCTTCCCCAGTGTACCAATGCAAGAAAGCCTTTCTCCTGAACATAGCAGTAAATTGCTCGCTCACTCTCCTAAACATCTCTTGAATGGAAGTTGAGTTACCAATGAAGGTGGATGCCATTGAAAGGCCTCTTGGAGGGATGTCACAAACACTAGACTTGACATTGTTAGGGATCCATTCCACAAAGTAGGATGAGTTTTTGTTCTGAACGTTAATCATCTGCTCATCGACTTCCTTGGTGCTCATTTTGCCCCTAAACATGGCCGAAGCAGTGAGGTAACGACCATGTCGTGGGTCTGCAGCACACATCATGTTCTTCGCATCCCACATCTGCTGTGTGAGCTCAGGAACAGTCAGAGAGCGGTACATCTGGGAACCACGAGATGTAAGAGGTGCAAACCCAACCATGAAAAAGTGCAAACGAGGGAATGGAATTAAGTTGACAGCAAGCTTGCGAAGATCGGAGTTGAGTTGACCAGGGAAACGGAGGCAGCAAGTGACTCCACTCATTGTAGCAGAAATCAGATGGTTCAAATCACCAACTGCAATGTAAGAATTGCTATCATCAGAATAATGCCACAAACGATCATGCAGACATTAGTCAATTAATGAGAAAATACCATTTGAAGTTATTTAACAGACAATTCAAGTAATCAGATTAGTAGTAAACTAAAATTAACACAAAATAACTAGAACAAATGGGACAAGCTTTGTACGTATGCAGGGAAAAATCAGTCATCAGGTGGGAGGAACATTTCAATGACAATCAGAAAGCTCCTCACAAACAGTTACTCAAAAATTCCTTCATGGTTTGGCAGACCGAGTAGTACACTTACAAACTTATTAGAGATCATCAATCAATGTCTAATAAGAGTGCGTAAGGCAAACACAAGAACATAGCAAAACCAACATCCAATTTAGAATATAATAACCCTTAATTACATAAATAACAATTAGGCACAATAAATCAGATTAAAAGGAACGAGGAAACTCAAGAAAAGGCAGACAACTAATATGTTTAGAGAGCCAAAAAAACAATAGGTACTTACAGCTAGGAGTGGTGAGTTTGAGAGTTCTGAAGCAGATATCATAAAGTGCCTCATTGTCAAGCACCATGCATTCATCTGCATTCTCTACAAGCTGGTGAACTGAGAGAGTTGCATTGTAAGGCTCAACGACAGTATCGGAAACCTTAGGTGATGGGAACACTGAGAACGTGAGCATCATCCTATCAGGGTATTCTTCCCTGATCTTGGATATGAGCAGAGTGCCCATACCAGATCCAGTTCCACCACCAAGAGAGTGGCAGACTTGGAAACCTACACAATGATTAAAAAACCAGATAAGTAACTGCCTCGAGCCACATCATATGAATAAATGCAAAACAATAACATCAAATACAAATCAAAATATGATCACCTTGAAGGCAATCACAGTTCTCAGCCTCCTTCCTCACAACATCAAGAACAGAGTCAATAAGCTCAGCACCCTCGGTGTAGTGCCCTTTGGCCCAGTTGTTTCCAGCACCAGACTGCCCAAAAACAAAGTTATCTGGCCTAAAGATCTGACCATATGGACCAGTGCGAACACTGTCCATAGTACCTGGCTCAAGATCCATGAGCACAGCACGAGGAACAAACCTCCCACACGAGGCCTCATTGTAGTACACATTGACACGCTCTAACTGCAAATCTGAAGTGCCGACATAGCGCCCTGTTGGATCGATTCCGTGTTCATCACACACAACCTCCCAGAACTTAGATCCAATCTGGTTTCCACATTGTCCACCCTGAATATGGAGGATTTCTCTCATTTTTCCTACATTTCAAACCAAACACCACTTAGTAACTCACAAAAAATTAATTGAAACTGAACAGCGAAGTACTCAAACCTAATTAAAATTTCATGACAAACCACAATACCAGACAGTGATTAAAGAGTATAGCAAAATCGTTCAATATATCTACATAGTTCAACCAATACACATTGCTTGGTCTGGTAATACGTATCTAAACTCGAATAAGTGTGTTGTTTTGTTGTTATCTAAAGATCAAAGAAACATTTTATATATTCGCAATAAATTCCAAAAAAAATCAAACAGTTATTCCATATATCTATAGATCTACAAAACAATTATTTCAAAATCCAAATAATGCCAAAAATCAAAAAATGATTGAAAACATCAACAGATCTACAAAAAAATTATTCATGAATCAAAATAAACTGCTAAAAAACTACTCAGCATAAGTACATCAATAGATCTAAACTAATAACACTAACATTTATATCTATTAAGTACGCAAGACTTCATTTCTCAGAATATAAGTTTTACACAGACATTACCAGACAAATCCAGCAAATATGCTACAAAATCACAAAATTATTCAAAATATCCACAGATCTAAGAGAAGTCCTTGATAAATTCATATAGAATACTTAAAACTTACTCAGGATAAACTAAAATGCTCAAGTCTAAACATCAAAACTCATTAGACTATCATTTATATATAAATAGTACTTAAGCAGTTCATTTTTCATAATCTCAAAAGTAAACTGACATTGTGAATAAATCCATATAAATGCTAATAATATAATAAAATTATTCAAAATATAAATAGATCTAATCAAATCACTCATAAATTCAAATAAACCGCCAAAAAAATCACTTAGTAGAAACTAAAATACTTCACATTTATATCCAAATAGTAAATCAGTACTTCATTTCTGAGAATATAAACTACATAGAGTAAAAATAAACTTGGTACCTTATGAAAATTTGAAGAGATCTAGAAAATGAGATTTGAAATTTGAACTGAAAAGAGATCTCACTCAAATGATTTTAGAGTGAGAGTGAAGAATGCGAGCGTGTGAGTCAAGTGAACCCTAAACGTTGATTATATATCAATCTGGAAACTCATCCTACGGCTTCAGATATTTCCCTCCTTTACTTTTATTGCCGTTGATTATATATGAGTTGTCATACACGATTTCGATTTGTGTGATTAATTATTTCTTAAGTAATGCTTAATAACCAAATGCTACTTATATCATCTACCTAATTACGAAGACTACTATTTTTGAAATACCATAATATGGGAATCAAAATTATAACAAAAAACATCTATCCAATAACTAGACATTACTTAAGAATTTTTCTTAAATATTTAAAGCTAAAATCGTGATTCAAATCAAAATAATACTTTAAAAATAAAATTTTACCCCTAAAATTTGTAGTGTTTGGGTGAAATTTTAGGAGTAGAATAATCACTTACTCTCTTTCATTGTATTTTTTGGGTCTACAAAAATATAAGGTTGAGTATCTTGTTAAACTATTTTGATTAAATCAGAATGATAAATATATAATTTCTTAATTAATTGAATTCATTGGGTATAATATTTAAACTCGGCAAGAGTTTGAATGGACTTAGAAGGACATGGACGGATGGACCCTAAACATATCCGAGCCCCACGGCCCAGACAATCCTTTTAGTCCTCAATGTCAATATTTATTGAGTTTAAGGGCCTTAGCCCTTAAGGGTTGACGGACCATTGTGGGCTTGTTACAAGATAAAAGTATCGCGTTAAAAATTGGTTTAATTCACAAAAATATACTTGTACTTATCTTAATGCTTGTGCCTTACTATACAATAGTTAATTTGAAGATGTTCTAATAAATGTCTATTTTGATATATATTTAGACCATATAATTACTTGTACTTATGCTAATTGCGGAAAAAAAATCAATATTATGAGATTATGGGAACTGATTTCAGGATAAATGTTTATCAAAAAAAAAAAATTACGTCAATCAAAATTCCAGACACACACATCTCATGTAAGGCATTATTGCACAAAAATATTAGTGATATGGAGTGATAATGGAGATATAGTTCCCATTAAATTAAAGTTAGCATAAATAAATGAAGATCCGATCTTAAATGACTACTAGGTTATGGACATAAAGACGAAGGGTCAAAAATCAGGTGTTTAATGGTAGGGTGCCAAGTTTGGCAGCAATGTTGAAGCCAAGATCCCTCTCTGCCTCTCTTCATGTGGACCTGCCATGCATGTTACTTGTTTCAATCTTAATACTCTTTCTCTTCTTCACCTATTTTGCATTTCAATACATAAATTTATTTGGAACTATTCTTTAATCAAACGCCCTTCTTTTTTCACATTTCAACCTATAACTCTCTACTTGTTTCTAACAACAAAAAGAATTATCAATTCATCAAAATATTGAGCTGTTTCCAATATTCTACAATCCGTTACCTACTACTTTGATCCCCATTTTGTGGTAATTCTATATATAAAAAAGTTATATCATATGACAATTGATAAATACTAGCAAAATTTTCGCCCTCTTTTTTGTTAATTGGCCATAACAACAAGTTAGAAAATAATATGAAATAATGCTTTTAGTAAAAGTTGAACGTCAGATCTTTTAATAAAAGCTCGAATCACATATCAATAGGTTATTAAACCATTGATTGCATTCCCCCTTTACAAACGATATGCTCATTTAAGACGCCCCGCTTGGCTAGCCCATCGCCCAACAGAGGAGGTGAATCCGGGATGTGCCTCTAGCAGCTCGGTACTCCACCTCAAGAGTGCCCAGTGTAGGCTGGGTAACCACCCACAAGCAGATCCTCCCTTGAACAAATGCAGAGTTACTCATACACCTGCCGTGGATCGAACTCATACACTTGTAGAAAAGCACACTCTTATAGTAAAGTCTCATAAGTTATGCCCCGGTAAACAAATACAGAGGCACACCATTGCATTCCCCCTTTATATTGCCACATAACTTGGATCCTGATTATTAATATATTGATTAATGAAAACAATTTGGATCACATATTGACATCTAATAATAGTACTGATATATATACTATATCTTCCTACCACTTCTATATGGTTGTTGGCTCTCTCAACTTCAACTACTTAAAGTCATCAACTAAAACATAAATTATGTACAAGCGGGAAAATTAAAGCTTCATATTGCCAATCAAAACAACCAAAATAACTTAAAGATAAGAACCCAAATCACGTTCTGCTATTAAATTACCAAAACTAATTAAGTCTAATCTAAAAGTTTAACTAATTATTTAGAAAACTAAATTAGACATGTACCCAATAATCAGCTTGACATGTAGTTAATTAATATGCAATGATAATGTTAATATTTTGATTTTTTTTTTAAATACAATATTGTAATGATTACTTATAAGTGTATATTGCACATTTTAATTTGTTGGAAAGCCTTTTTTAAATGGGGATATACTTCTTGTATATTAAAAATCATTAAAATATACTACCTCCGTCCCTAAAAGATTGTCACATTTTGACTTTTGATGGTCAACTGAACACGATTTAAAATATAAATATCTATTATTCTACATGCGAAAAAAATTATAAAAAGTTAATATTTCAAAAATACATATTGAGACGAATCTAACAAGTTCCCACAAGACTATATTATTTCTTATCATTTAATGGAAATTCATGATCAAATTTTATAATGTTTGACTAACAAAAGTCAAAATATGACAATCTTTTAGGGAGGGAATGAGTAATATATACTTAATGGATATACATATATTAGTGTGAAATAGACTAAAAAGGAATATGTTGTGAAAGGGGCCTAACCTACTAGCTAATTGGGTAATTGTCCCCACTAACATGTTGTAAATGAACTATTCCTTGACAATGAACCACTTCGCTTAATTGATTAGTCGAACCATCATTTACACAACAAATTCTTTCTTTTTGCTCCTTATCTACACATATAAAGGGGTCCGATTTCGGTGCATCAATAATTCGGTGCATCAGGTGCATCAAGTACCCATTTAAAGGTTTTACGTGGGTACTGTACCCACTTGAAACTTCATCATTGGTACTTGTACCCAAATTGTACTATAACAAAGGTACAATACTACATATTTATTTTGGATTGATAAATATGTGGTATTGTACCATTGCTATAGTACAATTTGGGTACAAGTACCAATGATGAAGTTTCAAATGGGTACAGTACCCACGTGAAACTTTTTAATGGGTACCTGATGCATGGAAGTGTTGATGCACCCAATCTTTTCACCATAGAAAGGGAGAATAAACTAACAAATAAAGCTACACGTCTTCTTTTATATACTACTACCTCATCCATAAAATATTTTATAATTTATTCCATCCAAAATGATTGGTATATATACATTCTCATTACATATATATGTTGAGGGGTGAAGTTTTGATCATTAATTATTTTTAAATTATATTTTTAAAAATTAGATTGTAATAATATTATGATGAATAATAAAAATGTAATTCTTCGATCTCCATTTTGGGCGTATGGACAGCGGAGCCCCTGGTATGCTTAGGGTTGGATTGAATCTTTCTTTTTAATTAGCGATGAATATGAGTTTCGAACTCATGACCACCTATTTGTTCGTTTACCAGGTTCAGCACGAAATCATAAAGAAACTCTACCAAGGATTGCCAAGCATTTGGTACTGACTTTCCTCCTCCCTTTTTAGTAACAAAATAAAGCAAAAGTAAGACCAAACTGACAGTTAGTAGCAGAAACAAAGATGGATTTGTGAATGAGAAAAAAAAGTTTCCTATCTTCATAGGAATCAATGGAATAATTGAAAATTGCTCAAGGGGGCTTGGGATGGTCGAGTCGGGCAACTGCATCTGCCTTAGATATTCAACCGCAGTCCTTTCCACCTTGTCCCGGATTTCATCTTGGGGAAGAATTTCTAAAAAACAGGTGTCCATACAGAAAGCGAGATTTCTAGTTGATATAGACACAAAAAAGATTATGAAAGAGGAAAAAAGCAATCGGACCGGATCTGTCATCATATTCTTATTACTAAGGTTTCCCTCCATACAGAAGGAGACTCCTTCCTGTACGAGTAGTAAAGTGAAAGTAAAGAACTATTTTCTTGGTTGTTGACCAAGGGGAATTGTCAAATAGGTCTTTGAAACCTCGCATTCTTTTCAATCTTTTACCTTAGTACACTGAACACCAACCCAATCTCGAAGAAAGAAGTAGAAGCAACTACAGAAGGGTGACGCCTTCGAAATACCAAATCCCAGCTTAAGTCCAAAAGGCCTACACTTTAACTAGAACAGATAAGAATCTATTATCACATCATATACTATATTCAGTTACTTGATACTGACTTACTCCCCAAAAGCATGCTATGCTCAAAGGGAGAAGCCGGTCCGTCCGATTTAAGTGGAAGTCAATTCACGGGGAAGAAAGAGCTGGCGATCTTCACTCGTCCATCACTCCCACTTGAAGTTAAGAGGTAGTAGGAGCATGAGATGAGGGCTCACACAGATACGAATGTTGTAAAAGCTACTAAGGAAGAAAAAACCCCAGGAATCTGGAATTGAGTTCTTATTCTTATGGGGAAGAGTGAACACTATGACTGGTGGGGCCTCCTCCTTATTTGAGTTCGCACCTGATAATCGTATCATCAAAAAGACATTGACTAGATTCTCATTGAGTAGGTATGATCACCAATAACTTGACTTTGATTTCACTCTTACTTGCCCAAATCTATGAATTGCGTCATATCATATAAGGATCAAGATAGATTACTTTTGTCATATTGATCATCAGTCAAAGGGGCGGGTTAGGCGAGAGTAGGCAACTAGCCCATCCTTGCTAGAACAATTGACTACCAGACTTGTATACAATAATAAAAGAGACAGGGGCTCTATCGATGAGAGCTTAGGTGAAGGCTCGAATGGCTTAGTTGTTAGTTGAAAGACTCTGTATGGGATGTTCTTTCTATAGAGTGATAAACGGAGGGATCTTGCTTTCTAAAAGCCATAGTCAGGCAGAAGGCAGTGTGCAGTCAGCCAGTAGATGACGCCAGAGAGGGATTTGTCAAAGCACGGATAGGAGCTCTACCACGATATGATCTCTCTCATTGAGAAAGCGCTATCAAAGCCGATGTCCCAATAGCTTCGTTCAGGAGCGAACAACCACAAAATTTCTTGTTAAATGGAGGAGCGGAAGGGGCAAAGTCAACGACTAAGGCCAGAAGGTATGTGAAAAGTAGAAGCCAGGGACAGAGAGAGCGGAGGAGAGGACTGATTGAATAAATGTCATTTCACGCTGATAGGAATGGGCTTATCCCCGTATATTCGATTTATCCAGTCTTATTGATCAATGGTGTGCCATGAGATGCTTCGCCCGGAGGATCATTCGTGGTGAAGATCCAAACATGATCTACTCGGTCAAGTCTGATTAAAGCACTCCAACCAACCCAACAAAAGAAGCAACGGGTACGACTGGAATGAAATCGGCATCTCATTTCATTTGGGTCGGGATCCAATTCTCTTATAGAAGAAATGGATTGATATGGATTTTTCCCAGCCGCATTGTCATCATCTCACTTCCTCTTCATGACAGAAAATGATAAGTTGCTTGACTCAGTGTACGAGGTGAATGAGGGGCTACTTAATGAAAAGAGAATCAATTGCCTCATCGCTTTGAGCCTGGTCCAGGTGTGAGATCTTTCCCACCTCCACTTACCCAGGTCCCCTCTCGCAGGGACTCTGAGCAGCCTCTGACAGTGTGTCATGTCATGATAAAGTTCTTGATCCAGAGCCAGTTTCCCCGACTCCGGCCCCGACTGAAGCACCTTCCTAGGAGGCTGATCCGCATACGGCACCCAGGTACGTCGTGCCCCAAGTACTCGCCCCTCTGTTCGCTCGTTTTGCTGATTATGAGATGAGACTTTGACCCATAAACACAGACCCTTTCTTTTCTGGCAACTGTTCACTCCTATCATGAACCCCCTCCTGACCTGAAAAGGGCCTATAAAGAAAGAGAGAATCTGCCTTGCTGGCAGCAGGCAATGGCTGAAAAGGGTCACAAGCATCACTAGACTGAAAAATCTAATTATATAAAATAACATTGTAAGATAATAATAAGTAGTATGTAATTAATCATCTATAGTAAAAATTCTATGTTAATATATAAAAATGTCAACTATTTTGAATTAGGAATTAATCGTCGCTTGGGGAGTGCCCGGAGTGGATGTGAAGCAATGAAGCAAGACGATCTAAAATTTCTTAGATGCTAAACATTCTTTACTTGAGTATAATTAACAATGATGACAAGAGCAGACACAACCTAAAGTCTAATTAAAAGTGGTCGTCTCCAACTGATGATCCCATAATTAAACACAACCACTTTTCTAAGAATGAATTGAAAGTTAACAAACTTTAGTTTATGTGTCCATGTAATGTGGCTTTCTCGCCTATCTAACTCTCATCTTCAAAGTTTTTTTTACAAATATACCATCAATCTACAAAGAAAAGCTCCACATATTTATGAAGTCTATATATATATAACGTTGATTCTAATTGCAACTTTTAATAAATTGTTAGGAAGAAGTTGTCGATTATATAGTCTTAGAAAGTGGGTTAAAGTTGTCATTTGGTCGCCAAAAGTTCAATCATAATAAATTAATCTTTGATGAACAAAAATTGTGATTTAATCAAAAAATTGGCGTAAATATTAATAATTGTGCAATTGGTTTTTACTTGTGGGAACAAAAATTCTGTTAAATTTTAACTATTCCTTCAGTTTATTAACTAATAAATTGTAACTTTTATCATATTTCAAAGACTAATTTGTAACTTTCATCATATTTCGAAGACTAATTTGTAACTTTTAAACTTTTAAGGACCAAATGATAATTCGATTCATTTTATGAAACTATTTCAATAATTTACTTAATTACTGCGATTAAATTGTAATTATAAACAATATTCTCTAATCACAATAACGTTGCAAATCAATATATGTTATGGCAAACTAATTAACATATATTTCAACATTTTTTTTTGATAAGTCAACATTTTGTTTTTATGTTTAAAAGACAGCATAGAAATCGAAGTCAATGTCAGTATATTCTTTCATGTTATTAATACATTTTGGCATAAGCTATCCAATAATCCAACCCAAACAAGGACCATGGCTTTAACTCAGATTTGGCATTTCTAATTTATTCCATCTGCTTGCTCAAACTCAATTCATCTACCGTCTCATTAGTGAGTTCGATCAAAGTCATTAACAATAATACGTTATTTTCATCGCTTATTATATATACAAAACAATGATAGTTATTAAGCATGGCACTTATGAGTTATGACTTATGTTTGACATTGATGAGTTTTATACTACTTTTAAAAGGAGCTGTTTTTAATTTGGTAAATTTCAATAATTCAATCGTTGAGATTTAGTAAAAGTAGTTATGTAGATGTGATTTGAAGCACAATTTAAAAAAAAAGACGTTAATTTCATAATTTACGTATTATTATGATTTATGAGGGCAATTGTTTTATAAATTTTGAATATTTATATAGCCATTTTTTGTGAATAAAATCCCCTCATTTGAACTATCGATGACCGAAACTCTATTTTTGGAAATAATTTTGCATCAAATCAGCAATTAACTTCAATTAACTTCTTTGAAAAAGAAAATTTCACCTAGGTTATGGAATATATTATTTGTTTGAATACAAAAGTTATATATGCACAATAACCTAAAAAAGTGTACAAAGTTAATAAGTATTTATATCTATATTATATTGTGGGAAGAAGGTCTTTGATGAAGCTTAAATGTTCAAAGAGGCTATGTCACGAGCATTTATAAATTTGAAGCCCAATATTCACAGTGCTTCAATGTTGTGTGTGGGAACAAATCACATCCGATCACTCTCAATCTCCACCATAATGGGTACTATTAAACATAATAATTGTGGAGTAAAAACTGAGAAAAAATATCTATGAAATCTTTATAAACGCAGTAATATGGTGATTAATATTTGGTTTTTTAGTCATTCAATTATGGAATTGTTTTCTATGTGTTTTTATACTATTTATCTTTTCTATGTACTCCTAAAATCTTTTTTATATTAAACAATGAATATAGATATTATAAATATTATCAACTAATTCTTATATATACGACGGTGCTCAAACATCTAGTTATATATAATGTTTGAAATCCAAAAATTCACATGATAACTTCTCATTTTCTCAATTAATAATTTATTGAAAAACACCTACTACTCACAACATCTATCCAGATCAATCACTTTCATATTTACACTTTTCGAACATGTTCTATTAACAATGGTTTGTATTTTTAACATGCAAATAAATATATAATGTTTTTTTAATATGCTTTGTAATTTTTGAAGTTTAATATTCGTAATTGTTGTGCACTAAACAATTTAGTGTATAATAATGTAATTCACATATGTTGGGTTGTGCACAAATAACTATTATATTATAAATAGGGCAAACAGACACATTACTCACCTATGTGTAGTGTTGTTATTGGACCGGGAGACCGAGATTCGCCCGATACCCGGTCCAAAATTCTCAGTCCGTTTACCCACCTGGAACAATAACAGTCTGGGACAGGGTAAAAAAAATTAACCGGTATTCGATAAGTTGACCGATAACGTAATCAATGTTGCTTTATAGATGTTATATTATTAATTTTGATTCTTTATATATTTTTTATATTGAATATATTTTTATCGGATATACACGGAGCTGGTCTGGACCAGTATCGGGTGGAGAGCGGATGCTCGGACCGAACCAATAACAACACTTCCTATGTGTATTAAATGTTTCCAGTGTTTCAAAAAGTCTTTGTCAATCACCCTTGTTTAAAAATGTTGTCGTCGTTCACTTATTCAATCAATTTGTCGTTGATAATATCATGTGAGGGGCACATGACATATCAATAAGACTATTTTAGTAATTTCATTTATTATGTTTTGGGGTAAAAACATTAAAAGAAAAATCGAAAATAATTCACCCCCAATTTTGAATTTGAAATAATTCATGCCAAACACGCACTTAACAAAAAATTTAATGTGCGAGACTAGGTAAGATATATTTTGAAACATAAGTGATTT
The DNA here is from genome assembly GCA_003412495.2 of Echium plantagineum. Classification (NCBI taxonomy): domain Eukaryota; kingdom Viridiplantae; phylum Streptophyta; class Magnoliopsida; order Boraginales; family Boraginaceae; genus Echium; species Echium plantagineum. Next base: position 4,631,972 of record CM016562.1, on the reverse strand, counting down.
TTTTTAACCAATCGACATCATACAAGTAAAGAAATCCTACACTATCGGGGAGGGGAATCTGTACTACATCAGGGTAGAGATATCCGTAAATATTTGGACCTTCGTCAGGTCTCGAACCCATGACCTCCATTAAGGAGGCATGGGTCGATAACAACTGGGTCAAGCTAGTTGGTTAAACATAAGTGATTGACAATGATATTTTGAAACCTTAATAATGGACTGAAAATATTTAGTAAACATAAAAAGTTATTATTATTATTAAGACCATCTACCCTTACAATATATAATATGAAATCAATATACGTACTTCAAAATAAGGTTTGCCATAAAGTACCTAATATAAATTGTAATTATTTTAGCTCCCATTACTATTATATTATTGTAATGATCAATCATCATCCTATAAACATTTGTCAACGAGACAAAACAATAAATTTGTAGATAAACAAATTAATGTCAACATGTTGAACTTTTAAAAATAAATTATCCAATAAGTTGAAGACTTATGAGTTATAAGACACTATAAATAATCAACGAATCTACCTACAATTGTCCATGTCGAACATGTTAAGCACTAATTGAGATTAATTAGTAGGTAAGGGACATTATTATACGTGTGTCTATACCTCACGGACTATTAAATTTTGGCCCACCCGATAGTCTAATATCCGCAATTTGCGTACTCACGAGCATAGTCGAAGTCTTCAATGTTACATTTTCACAATTATTTCCTTACACTAAAACACTAGTACAGCCTGCACACTTTTAAAATTTGTACTGCATAATGTGTATACACACAAATTTTATTTATTGCTGTTATATTATTACATCAATGAAATAAACACACAAACATCCGTGATGTAGTACTAGTACTTCAGTAGTTGTTCATTTACCTTAAATATTTTACGTAGTAGTGAGGATTAGAGTTGTCTTTGTACACGAGCCGAGCCGAGTCAAGCCCAAGTAAAAGCATTTTTTGCTCTGCTCGCGGGTTTGGAGAGAGCTTGCCGAGCCAGTCATTTTTTAGTTATATTTCGAGTTAGTTCAATTAGCTCATTTTGAACCAATTAATAAAATTAATTAACATATAACAAGTAACAAAATTAGTTAACATGTAACAAAGCAAATAAAAACATTAAATTGAATATAAATAAACACTAATTACATATTGAAATGACTATCTAGCTAACAAAGTAAAATATTACTAATTTTATTAAAAACAATTGCAACATGTACTATTGAACCGGCTTGCCGCGCCAGCTCCCCAACCTGACTTGTCGGGAACTCAACTCATGACTCGGCTCATTTTGTCACCAACGTAACAACGCTTCGAGTCTCGTCTCTCCAAACCGAACCGAGCCGTTTGATTTAGTCTTGCTCATGCATAGCTGTAACGAGGACCTTAAATAATAATGTAATTAAAAAGATTTAACAATACACATAAATACATAGTTGGATTGATGATAAAAAACAGAATTAAAATAAGAAATAAAATATGTTAAAAGAAAGTAAGAAACAAGAAAAGTTCACATGCACTCATGCATGTAGTTAAAATGTACAACATGTAGGCTGTAATTTAATGATGGATTTGATTCCATTCTACAAAGACTAACTAAAACGAATACTCCTAAATAGGAAAATACTAAAAATTCGGTTAAAAAAACAGGTGTAATTATAATAAAATTCGTTTGTTGACCAAACTGTAAAGCGACTCTGCAATTTATGCCAACGAATGCGAGGTACATTCAGCCTTCAACCATCATTCTTTTTACTCTTCTATCACACTCATTAACAATCATCACTTTCATGGTTGCTTTTATAAAAGCAGACACAACACATACCTCTCTCTTCCTCTTCTTCATCTTAGCTACTGCTTATATCATCTCTCTCTCTCTCTCTCTCTCTGAACTGATGAGGTTGTAATGAAAAACATTCTCTACCAAATGCAACATTTCTGAAGTGTGAAACCTCTACATTGTACTTCTGCAGACTCATTTACTGCATCTGTAATAAGTCAGTTTCATAAACTTCTGTAGTTCTGTTTCTAGTTCTTGAAAATCTTAATGTTCATAGTTGTTTAATTTACACTATTCATTATATGTTAATCTAGTAATTAACTTATTAAAAGGGCAGTTTTCCAATTACCCTTTTTGGTACTAGTATTGTTGCATGCTTTTTTTTAATGGAAACAAGAAAAAAAAAAGTTGGTATACATTCATTCTTGAAAATATGCTGCAAATCTGCAATGTAGGTAAAAAGAAATGAACTTTATGTATTTATGTGTTGAAATTCATGTTTGATATAACTGAAATATTGTTTCTTGATCTTAGCCTCAATATTACGCGTTTGGTAATCTTATTAGTTGGCAACATTTGTAAAGGAATTCAATTTTTACTTGATTAGCTATATTTCTTGCTCAAATAATTTATTTTGTAATTTTGTTCTTTTCCTTTTGGAGGTCTGGTAGGGTTCAAATTAGCTTATTTGTCCAGTTTCTATGAGAGGGCTATATTGTCTGCAATCATTATTTTTTAATTATATAAGTTTATATATTTACTGCAAATTTTGCATTTTATTGTTATTTTTCATTTTTATTGCATTCAATGGTAAGATCTTGAGTGGGTTATTTGAAAGAAAAAAAATCATCTTTTATGGATTTTTAGTGCAGCATATGCAAAGTTTATTTGGAAGAAAAAAGCTGAAATGGATTGATAGTCATATGGCATGCTTCTCTTTTTAGTCTTCAAAGGGTCCCTATAGTATGCTTTCACAACATCATTATTATAGCATTTTACAGTCTGTTAAAGTAGAAGCATGGCTCAAGTGCTCAACTTTATGTTCAGCCTGAAGGTTTTATATGTTGAATAGCTATAATCTATTGTTCTGACCGAATTTTTAGTTTCGCTAAAATTTTCATTTTGCACAAATATTCCGTGAAGAGTTATGGTGCTCGGATTAACAAACGTTATGTGAGTTATTAGCTACTGATGTTAGCTGTCTTGAAGGTCATAATCGTGATTGAACAGATGGAGCTGATGTAGCTTGATGTTTGTTGTTGAACAGAATATTGATTTCAGCAACATGACGAAAGTGAGTCCAATTTCTGCTACTGAGGTGCAAGTGCACGCAGTTCAGTCAGTTGCCGCGAGCGTTGATTTGGCTGGTAATCGTTTTCCTAAGTACAAACTAGGACCTGACTATCAGGTTCTGGATGAAATAAAAGGGGATAGAACTGGTCCAACTCTTAAAGAGATTGTTGTGGAGGAAACTACACAGCTGACTGATCAACACAAACGCCTTTCTGTTCGTGACCTGGCTAGCAAATTCGATAAGAACTTGGCGGCTGCAGGAAAGTTGTCTGATGAGGTTATGCCTTCAAATCTTCTTTGTGTTAAAAACACCTTAAGACTTCCCGTGATCGTTTCTTTATGTATGGATTATTGATTTGCAAATTTGTTGTTTTTTTAGTCATGGATCCCTCGTCTCTCCAAATAAATAAATGTGAAAGACTTCAATTCTTGACTAAAATCATGGAGGAGTGACTAAATGGGTTATACAAAATATGTTTCTCTTGATATCAGGCTAAACTCAGAGAGGTTCCTTCCCTGGAAGGTCACGTGCTCCTTAAGAAGCTCAGAGATGTACTGGAGTATTTAAAGGGAATACTTGCTGGGCAAAATAAAGAAGATGTTGAGAAGGCTATTTCAATGGTTAGAATTTTGTAAAGTTTACATAATATCTTATGCTGACCTTCCTGATCCATTCGGATTGAGCAGGATTCTTTATAATTGTGGTTGGTATGGTAAGTCATTAGTTGTGCCAAATGAAGTCATGTCTCTGAATGCGCTTACCAGGTCTCTTGTTCGGAGGTTGGGTCTGTCTTATCTACAATGGAAAATCATACAAGCCAAATGATAAACTGATGTTTTAGAATTCTACAAAATAGTAAAAATCTTTTTATTCCAAATCTCATATCCACTATCGCATTTGCCTTGTGATGCGCTTCACAAAATCAGCCTTATTCCAGATTCTTGTATTTCGTATTTGTCTTGTAAGCTATGCCTGTATTAAGATCTTTCTGGGACTACAATTTCCGAAATTCACGACCACCTATAGTTGCAATGTCTCTAATACTATATTGTTATTTTCTCTCATCCTGCATAAGTACAACTACTCCATGTTTGTAAGAGAACAAGTGTTTCAATTAGTAATAATGAATTTGCAGGTGGAAGCTTTGGCAGTCAAGTTGACTCAGAACGAAGGAGAACTAATTCAAGAAAAGTTTGAAGTAAAAAAGCTTGTGAATTTTCTTAAGCAGGTGACTTAACTTGGCCCTAAGTCCCCTTTCATGTTTCTTGTGCATTTCCCATCATAACAATTCCCAATTGAACAATATAGGCTTCAGAAGATGCTAAGAAACTGGTTAGCCAAGAAAGATCTTTTGCTTGTGCGGAAATTGAAAGTGCTAGGGCAGTCGTGCAAAGAATTGGGAATGCTCTTGAGGAACAAGAAAATAACTCCAATTCTACCGGTATCAAGGTAGAAACTAACTTATTTACGTTCTCATTACTTTTGTGTTGCTTATAAATATCCACATTTGTCTCTGCTGCTCTTCCATGCACTTGTTATGAGCGTTAAACTCTGATCTGGGGTTAGTTTATTGGAAATAATTGTGATTTGAGGAAAACCCCGCAAATGCTACATTCAAATTTCCGATTCTTACAGTTTCTTAATTAATTAAGCACTCCCTTTTGCTGGCAAGTACTTGCTGAAACCGGCCTGGTTTGTTTTTTATGCAATGGGTATTATGTTTTTGATTCTCTAAAACTAGGACTTGGAGCTACTGTTGGAGGAGGTGCAAGAAGGGAGAAGAATCAAACTCATGCATCAACCAAGCAAGGTTTGTTGATTTTCTATATCTCTGTCTAACCTCTCTTCTAGCAAACAGCATAATTGAACACATCCTGTTGCCATTGTTTGTTAATTTCCATCCCTTGTCACAGTTCTATCATGGTTAAACTATTATTTGGTTGACCCAGCAAATCTTCTCAGTACTTTCTTGTTATGGAGTTGACCCGTTTACTAAAAGAATCTACTGCTTTTCAGGTTATAGATATGGAACATGAACTAAAGGACTTAAGATATCAAATTTCAGAGAAATCCACAATCTCATTGAAGCTTCAGAAAGAGGTCTTCTACTGCTGTGCATTCTTTTTTTCTTGATGGTCATTTTACATTAACGTCTTGTCCTTGTCATTAATGAAATTTAACTCGGATTATTTATAGGAACTTGTAATGATGGATTTCTTTTATAATAATTTTGCAGTTGGCAGTAAGCAAGCGAGCAGAAGATAATGTACAACAATTATATGAATTATGCGGCTCTGAATCTGTTGGTTCGATATTGCGAGTGCAGTCATGTTCAGATGATGCAGTCGATCTTTCTAAATGTGGGATTCAGTGGTACCGCCTATCATCAGAATGCAGCAGAAGGGAACCTATTACAGGTCCTCCACACGACCTTTAGGAATGATATTGATGTTATTTTTATCCACCTACTGATATGTAAAGACGCTCACACCACCTTTTATTTAAAACCTAAGCTACTCCACCCTTGTTCACTGCCATTAGAGGAGCCTGGTGATTTGTATACATATCAAGTATTGCTCGAGCCCTTCAGTCCAGTTCAGATAAACTTTAAGCCTTTCTCCTTGACTAACTCCTTTAACAAACCTATAAGAGTATTTTAGTAGCATTTCACCCAATTTTGTGTACTCAGAATGCATATATTGGTGTTTATAAGATCCTGGCTTACCCCCTCAATTCCCAATTAGAGATGTTGATCAAAAGATATCATTACCCTAACTTATTTTGCATGCTTGAACGTATGTTTAAAAGTTTTTCACTCCGACTAAAAGTATAACCTGGAGATATTACAGTGTCATTTTAGAAAGATCTCCATGACTAATGCTGATTCATTTATTTGCTCCCCTAGGTGCAAACAAATTTGTTTATGCTCCAGAACCCATTGATGTCGGACGAGTGCTGGAAGCTGATATCATTTCAAGTACCGGAAATGTCTCAGTGATGACCTCTGGTCCTATAGGCCAAGGTTAGTAGAGTTTTACTTGTTTTTCCTAGTATAATGCCTGGCCAATTTCATATTCTTGTTCATTTAGTTAATATGACTGAGGTAGCTTTCCTATTCTCATTCTTATTTGTTTATGTTGCTACTTGCAGCACCTGAACTAGAGAACTATGTGGAGACAATAATAAAGAAAGGGAATGCTGATTTCAATGTAAGCCATTTGATATTTGTGCAATTTTTAATTCTCACCTTATTAGAATTGAGTCTGGGCTTGTGCGTCTTATTATGTTTCTCCTGATAATATTCTGCCAAAAATGTGCAACAGATTATTGGCAGCTTAAATTTGCACCAGATTTAGAACCCTTCGCTATGCTTGAGACTCCATACTCTCCCACTTCAACTATATCATAAAAAAGGATAAAGCAAATTAGAGCACTTAAGATGCTAGATGAATAAGGAATGAAGTAGTTCTAAATTAATGCGCACATTTCTTTGATACTTAGTGGCTAAAATATCATTATAAAAATTTGTCCTCATTTTCATGTTACTTGGTTGAATATTTACTCTCATCGAGTGGGGAGTGTGAAGCTGTCTTTAATGGGAAAAGTTCAAAACCGTATCTTTACATGTCGAAATCAAATAAAAGCATCCAGTTGGATTGAGGGAACACTTCAAAAAGCTTGATTGTAACTATAATTGGATATAAAGATAATTGGCAAGCACTTGAAATTTGTCAGAGTCAAGTTCTTCGAGTGCTGAGATCATCCTGTATCTTCAACAGGTCGTTATCTCTCAAATGAATGGAAGAAACTATTCTTCACGATCGGTGCACATATTTCATGTTGGAAAATCAAAAATAAAACTATCTAGAGGCTGGATCACAAAGGGCAGGGACTCCTACTCAAAGTCTATGCAGGTATGTTGCGTTTAAGTGATGAATTTAGCCCAAATTATCTTGAATTAACTCACATGTATGCAGCCTTCATTAGCGTATCAGAAATATGTGATTCTTAACCATGGAACACGTCTTCAATATTTATGCTGGCTAGCTTTATAAAGCAGCGATTCTTACCTAATCCTTTCGTTGTATTAGCTTTGTGGCTTTAGAGGAGGAGGAAACTCTGCAGCCAAATCATTGTTTTGGCAGGCAAGAAAAGGCTTATATTTCGTGTTACTGTTCGAATCAGAGAGAGAAAGAAACGGGGCGCTTATCATTGCTCGCAGATATGCTCTTGATTGCAATGTAAGTAGCATTTCCAGATACTCTTTTTCATATCAAATTTTATTAAGATAGGCAATTCAATTCAAATAACAACAGAAGTATATTAAGCCTTTCAATCATATTGATAAAAACTCGAACTTCGATGAACAGGTATTGCTCGCTGGACCAGACGATGACGCTCTTTTGTAAACGACGATTCACTTCTGTTTTTTCCTTCTGAGTTAGTGAGAGGTTTAATCATGCTTTGGTGTGTGAGTGTCTCATTTATTGAGTTTGATGTTGTTCTGATCAGAAATGTACCAATACTACTAATTAGCAACATATGCTAAAGGCATGGTTTTTGTTTGCCTGATCATTGGTTGTAATGATTTCTCATGATCCGAGTGTTCTTTGCAGCTCATCAAAATTTTTTCCCTTCGCTTTGTGAGTGGAGGTTTTTTATATTTACTCTGCCCTATTTTAAGTAACATGCTCTCCATTTCAGAAGGTTATCATGATTGATTTTTAATCGTCAAAATTAGGATAGAAATCATCTTCATTTGCTCCATCGCTTTTTCGAATTATATGAAGCAACAATATTTTTAATCATCAAAATTAAGATAAAAAATTTTTTTATCTTAATTTGCTCGATCACAAGGAGCACCTATACAATGAGCTCGAATTCATCCATTAAAAGTTTTGAAACAAGAGCCAATACAGAGTCAGATGATACAAACGTTCGGATAGAGCTAGAAACAAGCACGGAAGGCAATTCTAATGAGCTATGAGTATCAAATTCAATAACCACACATTTACATTTTAGATCGAGAAACAGGCAGCGCAAAATAAAGACGCGAAAGAATGAAATGGAAGTGTTTGTTGCAGAAATTAACAAGCTTCTGCATCAGGAATCGCTAATGAACTTCATCTTATAGTTGAGTATGTCACAAATTCTCTGGAAGTAAACTGAAACGGCTGAAGTGGAATCGGGTTGAGTCGAGGGCCATAAACTTTAATCTGGCGCACATGAGTATCCCTTCCATTCAGATGATTTGACAAGATAGCTATTTGTAGCATGAAAGTGTTGACAAAAGTTTCCCGAGGATCACTACCAGACAGAGAGATATAAACCCACCCAGTTGGCTTGACAAGTTCCACGATTTTTATCTCCTTTAAGTTATGGAAGCCATCACCAGCCCGAATGGAGATCTTACTGGGCGTGTAACTCTCATCAAGCTTAAAATCCACATACACTACAACTAATTGAAGTTTAACCTTCTTCTGGAATTGAATATTGACTAGATGCGGCTGAGCGCCATCAGACTGCCAGTAAGTGTCGAGGTTATCATCACGAAGAGAGAGGACACCATTGCCAGGTTTGCAGGAGCTAATACTCCAAGCTGCTCTTTTGGTCATTTCACGGAGCTCCTCGTCAACTATCAACTGCTCATTTCCCCCAACTAGCTTCCCTTCCTCCTCTCCTTCTGATGATTCCGCCATACCCTTATACAGAACCTTCAAAATTAAGCCAATTTAAGAAAAATAGGGGATTCATCATGTTAAATTGAGTTAAACCAGCACAATGTTTAGTAACAAAAAATGCATCTTTTCTTAAATGGGAAACACAAATCAATTATTATAGCAGTATAGCACCAAATTACAAAAACAAGCAGAGGGGTTTCTAAACCCTATAAACAACAAATTAATAACAAATCGAACTTAAACACTATTAATTGAGTCATCCAACATTACTCCTATTGACCAACTTAGGAATCGGACACGAACAACGTTATATAAGTTATAAACTACAAGATCCACACAAAATCTGGGAGGAATGTACCTGATGAGAGCCTGCAATGAGACCGGCGGTCGGCCGGAGTGAGAGAAACCAGAGCTGCGCTTGAAACGGGAAGGAGATAAATGTTGGTTGTATGTTTGAGATGTTGGCTGCGTGGGTTTGAGATGAGGAGTTTGAATTAAGTTAGATTGAGCCCTCCAACTAATACTTCAAAAAACTGATTTTTGTTACTGCCCCCGTCCTAAAAAATTGTCATATCTAAGCTATATATTACCTAACATCCTTGCGCGTGGGGTCAACGCATTTCGTCGTACCCCTACGTGCGCGTCAGCTTCGTCTTCGTCTCCCTTTCAACCCCCCCTTTATTTTCCTCTTCAGATCCCATCCCCCTTTCTGTCTACCGACATCTTCCCTTCACCTAAAACCTTCCACCACCATATTTCTTTCACCCACCTCACCTTCTTTCGACCTTCGTAAATTCGGTAGCAAGTTTTGTTTCTTACCTAAATCCCTCAGTAATTTTCGGAGCTCAGCTTAGTTGATGTCCATCAACATTGCTTCTTCTCCAAAATTGCAAAACCTCAGAGTTAAATAGTTGATACGAAGATGAAAACCCAAATTGGCGCTTCTTCGTTTTTCACCTTTGCTCTTCATATATCTTGTGAGTGATTCATTAATTTATTTGCTTTTATCATTTTTCCTTTTTTAGGTTTCTAGAAATTTACTGTATTTTAAAAGGTAATTTACCATAATTTTTTGGATTTAGGGTTTTAAATAATTTGTAGTATTTTGAATTTGGAGTTTCTATCAAACAAGTTGCTGGATCGAAGTAGCTCTCCATTATTAGGTTATTTAATGAATTGATTGCGTCAATACGTAATATATATTCATCAATTTAATGAATTGGTCTACAATTTGATTTTCCATCATATCTATGTGACTATGTTGCAGGTGTGACGTCGCTATTGTATATCCTACCTTCGTTACCATGTTTGGAAAATTCTGAAATTTATGTAATTTGAGTTTAAAGAGTCATCGTGGCCAAGTTCTCTTCATCGCCGATTAGAATTTGTTAAGGTTGAAGCTTTCATTCTTAGAGTTCATCAATTAGTTGCACCTCTTTTTTTGTAATTTCAGTTCCTGATAGAAAGATCTCTTCATCCACAACAAAACCATATATATATTCTGACATGGGAAACAGTTTCACACACCTGCAAGATGCACTTGGTATTCCTCCTCGGGTTAAGGAACAAACATTCACCGGACATCCATCTCCATTCTCTCAAATGAATTTGCCAAATTTCAAAAGTTATGTCTCAACAAATGGCTACTGGGAAGGTTGGAATGAGGTTCACAGTGGCAATTAGTTTGCTATGGCAGAACTCCTCTGAAATGAAAGCCTAGGATATAATAACTACCATGCTGGGAATGAAGCGTCTTTGTTTCGGATCCCAAGTCCAGGAGATGTATATGGCACAACATTTGGCATATGATTTGGTAACTACACATACTCTTTGATTTGGTTGACATGGTTGTACTGATGAAGAGGATCGGTCTTGATTTTTAAGGATGGGAATTTCAAATGACTTGACGTTTGGTAATTCATTGATGTGGCACCAGCTTACGCTAAAAAAAATTTCTCTAGAAATGGTGCAGTTATTATGATTTACCTGCCCTGAAGACTTCAGTTTGGTGGAAGGATTAACCCCTGTAAGAAAGGGATTCTTAAAACCAACAGGTGAGCTTGATTTAGCTGATGATTGTTATGGTCTCGTTGTCTTTGTTTCTTTGGTCACTTGTATGTATTAGGATTGCAACATTTTTATTTTTTTGTTCACCTGAATGTATAAGGCTTGCAATTATTTTGGGTTTTGGATCTCACCTATAACATAAGTTGTGAAATTATGAGAATGAAATAAAGGCAGGTTTATAGCTCTTTGTTTCAGAACAGTCGTATGCTACTTTAATATACAAGCTTGCAATGTGAAATGGTTTAAGTTGCTCCATTGTTTGTACTATATACTCCCTCCGTCCCTAAAAGATTGTCAAATTTTAACTTTTGGTAGTCAACAAAATACGATTAAAAATATAAATATCTATTATTCTACATGCGAAAAAATTATAAAAAGTTAATATTTCAAAAATATAAATTGAGACGAATCTAACAAGGTCTCACAAGACTATATTATTTCTTATCGTTTAATGGGAATTCATGATCAAATTTTGTAATATTTGACTAACAAAACTCAAAATATGACAATCTTTTAGGAACGAAGGAAGTATATGGTATCTCAAAAAATAAAACAATAGATGCATAACACAGTTTTCTCTTCTCGTAGGAAGCCATAGGAGTTTCCGACACTTCACCAGCGTATTAGTCACCGAAGGTTATCATTATCTTAGCATTTCCCGATTTGTGGCTATTGGATTAAACATCACTTGTCCAATAATAGTTAGACCCAGGCTTTGCTCGAATCTAATATTGGCCCGGCGATTGCCGGGCCGAGCCTACTAGTTTTGATCATAAATTCTCATCAATTCTCATCAAACGATAATACATAAGGCTTATTTTCATTTTGCACCCTCTACTATCGCCGAAATTTTAAAGTGCACCTTAATACTATCCTAAGCCTCAAATTGCACCTTATACTACGATTTATCTCATTTTACACCCTAAAACGACAATTTTATATTGAAAAAAGGGCAAATTTGGAATAGCATATTTACTAAATTTTTGGGACACTTTTTTAATATAACTAAACATGTGTACTTACTAATAACAAAATCATTAATTGAAAATTAAATAAACTAACACCCTTATTCTTCCTTTAACCCCCTTCCCCCACCCCCCTCACTCATAGCTCCGACCAACCCTTCTTGTCACTCCAAAACAGCGCCACCATCACATATACCATCTCCAAATCCCTAACCAAACAAAACCCTTCTTGTCACTCCAAAACAGCGCCACCATCACATATACCATCTCCAAATCCCTAACCAAACAAAACCCTTCTTGTCACTCCAAAACAGCGCCACCTTAATATAGTCTTGTGGGATCTTGTTAGATTCTTCTCAATATATATTTTTGAAATATCAAATTTTTATAATTTTTTCGCATGTAGAATAAGAGATATTTACGTTTCAATTCTTGTTTTGTTGATCATGAAAAATCAAAATGTGACGATCATTTAGGGACGGAGGGAGTATTTATTTTCAAATTCTAATTAATTATAATCGAACTGGATTGGTTTTTAATTTTTTCCTTGAAATTCGAAATTGAACTAACCGATTAAGAACTATCGGGTCGAAACGGATCTGGTCGGTTAAAAATTCATATCCAATCCCCTCCTCAAAGCTTTGCCGAAGGATGGTCGGCTAATGCACTAGTACATTTATTATATTTCCCCCTCCTCAAAGCATTTTCGTGCACTAGTCTGCTAATCACTAGTTTCGTTAAAGTCCTACTCACGTTTTTATGAAAATATGAATGAGTAAACCAAAAAATTATCCACTTATCCCACAACATACATGGAAACATTTATGGAAATTGAAAATCCCTCAAAAAATTAAGCTCTTTCTTTGGAAACTTCTCTACAATAGACTCCCACTCAAAACAAATCTTTCCCACAAAACATCCAAACATATTGATACCCGATGTCTAATGTGTGGATATAGCCAAGAGGAGATTGATCACCTCTTTCGTCTATGTCCAAACATTGCTCCACTTTGGACATCTCTCAAGCAATATCCATTCTATATCAAATCATCTAATATCATCCAAACACTAATCAAAGCCATCAATCATAAACAAAATATTATTCCGCATACAAAACATCCTTCATACATTCTTATTAGCACCCTCTGGAGTATATGGATATATAGAAATAAAATAAATTTTAATACAGCCAAATTCCACTTACCACAAATAGCAGCTTACAGAAATGCCACACTTCAACTCTGGAAAAATCTACTCAAATCAACTATCAATCACACACCTAATAACCTTAAACAAATTTCCTTCCCCCATACAAATAACATCTGGAAACAACTAATTACCCAAACTATACATTTTCAAATTAAACACACACCAAACCTACACATCCATTTTCAAGGTTCAATGCAACAACACCAACTGACCTTTTCACACACAATAGCCATAACCATAACACCTCAAAATACTATTACCATCTATCAACAAAGTATTCTACAAGCTATAGTTTTAGGTCTACTGCTTGCAACCAAAATACACCACTCGCATGCTACCTCAAAAATTTGCTTAATATTTGACACTTTTCTTTCACAGGTTCTCATTAGACACATGGCTTATGCTTTTTCAAATAAGGAATGGAGCAATTTTTTGACGCAACATCTTCAGCAGGAATTCAGCATTTATCTCATCACGTCGAAGATGGCTACCTATGATTTGCTCCAGTTTAATAGCTCCGCATTTAGATCTGATTTTCCTACCTAGTATGATCTAAATGTTGTTAAATGAGGCTATTATCTTTCTGTTAAGTCAAACTTTGGTACTTTGGGTTTGTTAAGTTTATTAGGATGTAATCAGTACAATTCTATATATATCAATGTTAATTATCAAAAAAAAGAAAATATGAATGAGTATTTTAATGCCCATTCGATAGTTGGTCACAAAATCGACTTGTTACCTGTCTTAATGACATTCGTGTTGGACTAAAATAAAAAAAGCTTGATACCTGAAATAATACACATCAAATTACATGTTATCCGTTAAACCCAACTTAGTAATATTGGTCTTAGTCCCGGTAATCGTATTGAAATGAGATGCAGCCTAGGGGTGGCAAACGAACCGGGCCGAACGGCCCCGGCCCCTTAAGAGCGAACCGGCCCGGCCCACGTAACACCTTTGGTGGGCTCAGCCTTCTTAACGAATCGGGCCCGGGCCCGTTCGTTAAGAGAAAGCTGGGCCCATGTTCGCTTCGAGGCCCCTGGATCGGGGGCCTAACGTGGGCACGTTTATAACAAACGTGGGCACGTTAATGTCACCAGGGTGGTTTGCCAATTTTAGAGGAAAACGTGCCCATGTTGGTAATTAACGTGGGCACGTTTTATTATGTCACGTTTTCGAAGTTTCGATAAATTGAACAATTGATTTATTATAATTATTTGTTATAATATGAGGCATCAATATATTATTACGATATTATTAAAAATCACAGTTTATACTCATATGGAAAAGGAGTTTACATAGCTAATGAAAGATTTCAAGGTGCAATTGGTCGTTTCTCGCAAGCATTAAGACCATATATGCGAACAACATAAACGATACATCCATGTCGCTCGGTTTTTTCATTATGAAACTTGAACGTTAACAATTCCCCTCGTGCTAAGTTGAAATGAGTTGCAAATTCGCGCCATCCATCCTTAAAGAAGACACGTCCTAGTTCTCCATTATCTCCCCTTCCATTTTCGAACTTCAAAACGAATATTTGATCATCAATAAAAAACTTACACTCGTCTTCAAGAAAAAGCCGACATCCTCTAACATACTTCTTAGGTAGTTCAAGACGTTCACAAGTGGGCTCGAGAATAACCTTGTAGAACCTCTTCAATGGTACTTCACTTGGAATTTCTTCTCGATCCATTTGATATAATTTGTCACACTTATTGATGAATTAAAATTGTTTGGTAATGAAGTAGATGATGAAGGTATCATATTTATAGATGAAAAGAATGAAATTTGTGAAGGTGTTATAGGAACAACGTGGCCACGTTGGTAAATAACGTGGCCACGTTGATCTTATAACGGCTATATTTAGATCAACGTGCCTACGTTATGAACAAGACGTGGCCACGTTATATGAAACGTGGGGACGTTAGTTTATTAACGTGGCCACGTTTAACCTATAACGGCTAGTTTTTCGAACGTTATGATCAAATAATGTTCCCGTCATCCAAGCTTATGAAAGTCGTGTGAAAAAGGATTCCATGATTGGGAAACATTCTGTGTTAACCCAAAATATTTATATGTGGGATGGTGGCTTGCGTTCGAAATGGAAGATTTTCGAACAATATGAAGATGTTAGGAGTGAGGTCTGGAAGTACAATAACTGCAGTGCTCCTGTTCCACCGCAAGGATGGAAGCCAAGTAATGGAGAGGACGTGGTGTATGAATTGCCCTCGAATGTGCATGCTCAAGCGGGGTCCTCCTCTGCACCATTTGATTTTAGTGTCCTTGACTCGATCAACACTTCCATGGCGCAACTCTTGTCTGATAATGTCTTCATTAAACAAGAGATGACAAGGATGAGTAATGCACAAGAAGAACTCCGATCTGACTTTATCGGTTTGAGGAACGATATGGCTCAGATGAGGATCCATATGGGTGGGATTAGCGGTGCTATGACGCGCATCAGCCAGGGCCGTAGAGGACCATCACCACCACCACCAGCGGATTTCATGGAGGAAGAAGAAACACATGAATGAATGTGTTTGAAAATTTGTTTAATGTTGAATGTTTGAACAATTAGAATGATTTTCTTTATTGTGTTGAATGCTAATTTACATTTTGAACAATTTGAATGTCTATCTACTGTTTTATTCATGTGTTGAATGGTTTGTTTGATGTTGAATGGTTTGTTTAATGTTGAATGTGGAATATGTTGTTTTTTGATCATGTATTATGATGTTTCTGCTGGTGCAAACGTGGGGACGTTGCCATTAACGTCCCCACGCTAGTAAGGGTGATCAAATTTCAGACCATATGAACGGCCCCACGTTGAAATGAAACGTGGGGACGTTGTTAAGGGGCCTAGGGGGCCTCGAACCGGGCCCGGGACGAATGCCCACCGAAATTTTAGTGGACACGAACCGGGCCTGGGCCTAGATTCATATTCAGTGGCCCCTGTCCGTCTCACTACTAAATGGACCAGGGGCCGTTCGTGGGCCTGGTGGGCCGGGGCCTCGGACGGTCCGAGGGGGCCCGGTCCGTTTGCCACCCCTGCAGCCTTTGAAGATATGTCTTGTTAGTTAAAGCCCAGGTGTGAGTTAAAACTAAAAAAAAAGTCTTTTTAGTTCTTCGCCCCTTAAGTCTAATATGTTATACGCACACCAAAACAGTGGATTATTGTGACTGAAATTACTCTTTTGTCCTCCTATTTGAAAATATAGTAGGTGAGGAAGTTAAGCGAGAAATAAAATGATAATTTTACGATTCAATAAAGCATTATTCTGGTGTGTGTAAATAGTGTTACCCCCTTAAGTACTAACGTTACGATCTCAAGTGGGGACCGTGTGAGTGATTGATTTATAAGTGTGATGCCCATATGTAATCAAACAGCTGAAATTTCAAAAAAGGTAAAATTAGAACGTTTGGGCTGTTCATATATTCACATTAGTTGCAAACTTCAAAAAGCACCAGTTTTTCTTAAAGAAATCGTCTTCCCATTCATTATCTCGTAGTCAGTCTTACACTCTTACTTTAGATATAGAGAACAAAAATAAAACAAGAAAGAACACAAAAAGGATATTTTTTTAAAATTGGCATCAAGAAAAGTGGTCCTAAACAGAGGTATCCTAAAGAATCTTGCATTGTAATTCTTGCATGTATGTTTTGATAGACTACTTTATAATTTTGACTTTATATTGTGTAATAATTTTTTACTTTATTTTGTCTAGATTTCATATAATGTAGAAGACCCATTTCTTGCTTTTTGTAATCTTGATTATGATTTATGGGTAGTTATTTTTCTGATGATTGTGTTCAGATGATAGAACTTTAAAGGGGGTTTGTATTCTTTAGAGCATTGTCTCTATGTGATCAATTTGTGCTGTGTGAATGACTGTGTTTGCTTCATACCTAAATGGCCATTTTGTACTTTTGTGTTTCTAGGTTGTGAATTTATGATGTACCGTTTCTGTGTGTCTATATAGTCCTCACCAGTGTGATTAGGCTAGTGGCCACGAGATATTACTCCCAACAACAACTCAGCAAGGTTTGGGGTTCGAGTCATTGCAATGATAAGGGCCAATATTTTCAAATATATACTGCCAAGAAATCTCTTGTTAATGAGCTTGATGTGGTTTTGACTGTCTTGGAGTTAGCGATTTTCAAGTTTATACTCGCATTGTTTTTTTGATTTATGAGTTTTTTTCCCATTAAGGAGGAAGGGGAGACAGAGGGGTCCATGTAGTTTATCAATAATCTTACAAGAAACTTTATTGTGTTGAGTGAATTTAAATTAATGATATTTATTTATTTATTTATTTATTGAGGCAGTTTTTAAAGGTTAGAAGGAGAAGAACATGGATCAAGCTGAAGGGGGCAAGAATCGCCAGGCCCTTGGTGATATTGGAAATCTTGTTTCTAATATTCATGAAGTTGATGGGAAGAAGCCAGTCACTCGAGAACCTCGACCTGTCACAAGGTTTTCCTTCTCGAACAAGTGACCCTCGTTTGTTAAAAATTGTGTCTATGATTTTGCTTGATAGTATTTGATTGTTTGGTTATTCAAAAATTTATAGGAGTTCATATGATCCAGTGATGGTTAATGCAAAAGCAGCCATAACAGTAAACAATTTGGTGAGTTTCTTGAAGTGATGCATCTTAGGGGTAAGGTTGTGTACTATCCCCCTCCCCCACCCACCCTGCTTAGGTGGGAGCCAAGGCATTGGGGCATTTTGGTCGTTATATTTGATGTTTGTACATTGTCTTCTACAAATCTTTATAATGTCATACCAGAGGACTTAATTTTGGGTTCATATGATGTGTAGAAATGCAATGCAGACGAACTGGAAAACCCAGTCGTTAAAGAAGTCGGAGGGAGGAAACCAACTCAGAAGGCCACCGTTAAACAAACACATTCTGGAGAAGTGATTAACATTAGTCCTGATACAGAAGAAAAACAGATTAAGAATAAGCGAGCAAACAATAGAGTGATGCTTCTTGTCTTCATTTTGAACATGGTCTTTTTTACAAACCGTCAGAATATTATACTTAGTAATATAATTGTGGGTGCATTTGATGTGTAGAAATGCAATGCAATCAGATTTGATGTAGTGGTTATTAAAGAAGTTGGAGGGAGGAAACCAGCACAGAAAAACACTCTGAAACAAACACAGCCTCGAGAAGTGATTGACATTAGTCCTGATACAAGAGAAAGACAGGTTGAGAAGAAGCTAGCAAACAAGAAAAGGGCTACTGATGTTTCAGCAAGAAAGCATGCCCCTACACTCACTGCAACTTTAACTGCTAGAAGCAAGGTACTTGATCCAGAATTTTGAGTTTTAAAGTGGCTGATTCAGACTTTCCAGTTTTAGTATTTAAACATATTGCATTGTTGGGTTGATTTAGGCTGCGTTTGGGTTGAGTAATAAACCAAAGGAGCATATGGTGGATATTGATGCTGCTGATGTTAACAATGAGTTGGCAGTTGTTGAGTATGTTGATGATATGTATAAGTTCTTCAAGTTAGCAGAGGTGTAGTGTGATAACCTGCATTTTTCTTGTGATATTACTTCGTTATATGTTTCACTTATGCAATCTCTGGTTTAATGAAGATTGCGCTTATCTTCCGTGATGTAGATTGAGACTAGAGTTCATGATTATATTGATTCGCAGCCTGAAATAAGTAAAAGGATGAGGGCAATACTGATTGATTGGTTAGTTGAAGTTCACGAAAAGTTTGGGCTTAATCAAGAGACTCTTTACCTAACCATCAACATCGTGGACCGCTATCTTGCTAAGAAGACCACATCAAGGAAGGAGTTGCAGTTGGTTGGCCTTGGTTCCATGCTTATAGCCTCAAAATATGAAGAAATTTGGGCCCCGCAGGTATTATATTTACATCTGATGTTTGATTGAACCAGTTAAAGGAGTTCCCAATCCCATCTCCTAGTATTGACGACCTTGCCTATGAAACCTGTTATTTATAGGTTGAATGTTAATGCAGGTCGAACTTTTCCTGTGCATCTCGGATAGAGAGTATTCGCATGAACAAGTGCTAATAATGGAAAAACGCATACTTGGTGAACTAGAATGGTACTTGACAGTTCCAACACCTTACGTCTTCCTAGTCCGCTATATCAAGGCTTCAGTTCCTAGTTCAGTTGTGAGTGGTCGGAACTATTTGACAACTTCTTGTTTTCTTATTAACACAGAATGATTATAGTGGTTATAAACTAAAAAAATGCAATTTCTTGTGAGCAGATAGATGAAAATCTGGCTTTTTTCTTGGCAGAGTTAGGGATGATGAATTACGATACCATATTGTATTGCTACTCAATCATTGCTGCCTCAGCAGTTTACGCTACACGTTGCACAATGAATAAGAGCCCTGCTTGGACAGAAACGCTCAAAATGCACACAGGCTTCTCTGAGTCACAACTGACGTGAGTCTCTCCTCTGGTATATTATTCCTGTATGTTATTATGTACAGAAAATAATTAGGCTTAATTTCATCTGGGCACCTGAACTATTTTTTAATTCTCAAATAGGCACCTGATGACCTTTTTATAACAAGTAGGCACCTGGATCCCAAATAGGCACCTGAACTTTCGTTTTTCATAACTTTTTTAATTTCTCAGATTTTAAAACTTATTTAGTAATGACATTTGAACTATTTTGAAAAATTTTGCCTCTAAAAAGTCATATTTTCAATATGACTAACTTGCCCCTGGGTTAAGGAATTTTTAAAATTTTAAAATCTGAGAAATTAAAAAAATTGTGAAAAAACAAAGTTCGGGTGCCTATTTGGGAATTAAAAAATAGTTCGGGTGCCTATTTGTTACAAAAAGGTCATCAGGTGCCTATTTGGGAATTAAAAAATAGTTCAGGTGCCTATTTGTTACAAAAAGGTCATCAGGTGCCTATTTGGGAATTAAAAAATAGTTCAGGTGCCCAGATGAAATTAAGCCAAATAATTATGTGGATTTTCAAACTTGCCATCATTTTTTTTTTGCATGTTGGTTGAATTTGAGCAGTGATTGCGCCAAGTTACTAGTTAGCTTTCATGCTGCTAAAAGTGATCAAAATCTAAGGGTGATCCGGCTTAAGTATTCGAGTTCTCAGCGAGGCGCTGTTGCATTGTTACCACCAGCCAAATCTCTTTTGGCTGCCACACCATAAGAGCACTCACATCAGTTGCCTTAAAAGCTATTTTAGGGAGTAAAAGAATTAATAACATCAAAAAATGTACTTTATCAGCTCACCTATAATTCACTAACTCCCAAAAATATTATTCACACAATGCAAAATGGTGAATATATTCACACGGTGTATTGAGCGGTTATTTTACATTTCCCTCCTTTTCCATCCAACCTGTATTGTCTTTTTCATATTTTGCCTCCATTCTTTTCATCTATTTTCTTTATCATATTATTATTAACTAATTTATGCTTAAAAATTAATGCTATAAAACTTACTTAATTTGATAGTAAATTTTTTTTTGGATTCATATAAATTTCAAAAAATATATATAATGAAATTTAATCACAGCTTATTTAAATCAGTATGTACTTTAAAAAAAATAATTATTGAAAATTTAAAAAGAATTGACATATTTAAAAATTTAACTTTTAAAGTTTCGGTGAATAATAAGGAAGTTGATAAAGTAAATGTATAAAAAATTAATGCCAAAAATAGAAAATTGACGGTTACAAATGTATTATAGGGAAATTATTGGGAAACTGATGTGAGTGCTCTAAGACCATAACTCATTTTGCAGAAAAAATCAGGAAAGAAAGGGGTTACACTTCTTGACTACAACTAGTAGAAATCTGATGACTTGTCAGTATGTTTGGCTGATTTTAGCTTTATAACTTTTGACGATCAACTTGTGTTTGCAGTAAGTCTGAAAACAAAGTAAATAAATTTTGTGGGAGAGAAATTCATACGCCCAAGTCATAAGATAATGAAATGAAGTGAAAAATAACAGTTTGTTTTTTGATTATGCCTAAACTAGTATTTTAGGCACAATCGATACTTGTGCATCCTAATAATAATCATTAAATAAAAAATAAAAATTTAATAATTATTAAAAACAGCCGTTAATAACGTATTATGTAAAAGTATTTATTAAAAATTTATATTTAAACTAATTTATATAAAAATCATTTTTGAACAAATTTTTATTTTTAACTTATTCTACAATTAAGGAAATTGAAGATCATCGAGCTTCATTCAAAAATAACTAAGTCTTTCCTTGTGAAATACAATCACTTTATTCTCCTTGTTAGACCATCTGTAGCACTCATAATTATAACTCTAACTCTCTAAATTACCCCCCTCAACAAATCTATCTTCTTTTGTTCACCAAAGCATTAACTCCGAAGAATCCCACCATCACCACCACCACCATCCCTTCCTCAAAATTTAGGCTAGCGATAATGTCAGAGCAATTTTCATGTTGCCAGAACAAAACTACCTTTAATTTCTTTTATGCCCTTTGATTATATGTCTTATAAATATAATATTGATTGTTTTTTCTGTAAATTAGCGATGAGGTGAGTATCGAACCTAGGACCTTCCGGTCACTAGCAAGAGTCTTTTCCACCAGGCTATCCGATTAACTCTACAATATTGATTGTTAATGATAGAATACTTTGATTTCGATTTGAATAATGAAAACATGAATAAATGTTAT
The DNA here is from genome assembly GCA_003412495.2 of Echium plantagineum. Classification (NCBI taxonomy): domain Eukaryota; kingdom Viridiplantae; phylum Streptophyta; class Magnoliopsida; order Boraginales; family Boraginaceae; genus Echium; species Echium plantagineum. The sequence goes on along the minus strand of CM016562.1, from coordinate 4,610,268 downwards.
AATTAACAATTGAGATTACGCTGAAAATATAGTTTGATAAAATGGATATAAAAGGAATTCAGCATAATTTTGCTCTGGCAACATAAAAATTGCTCTGGCATTATCGTTAGCCCAAAATTTACCTCTATCACTCATCTCGATTCACCTAACAAACACAAAAGTAGACAAACAATGTTTTGAAACATTCATCTCAATTCACCTCGATTATCCTTCACTAAAATTAATTTTTTCAACCACTGGATTGTTAGTCAATTTTACATGAAATTTTGATTGTTAAATTAATTATTAAAACAACATTGATAGAAGTAAAAATGTTTTGAAAATATAAAAAGTCAAGCTTTAACAGGTTTATAAAACAATTTGTTTTAACCCTTTTTCTTCTCGAACCTTCTAACTGATAACGTAGATTGTTAGTTAATATTACATGAAATTGTATTAAGAGTCTATGGGGTTCCACTCTAAAACCAATTGGCAATAGAGGGAGTGGCCCAAGATCTTATATATTGACCCGGGAGGACACCGATATTCGATGTGGGATGTGCATCTTAACACTCCCCCTCACGTGTAACCTGATCGTCGGCGGAATTTTCCTCGCCGGTAATATTTGCCGGAAACAACATTGACGGCGTTATATGCCGGAAACAACATTGGCGGCGGGGTTACACGTGCCTCATTAATTCGGGTCTGGCTCTGATACCATATTAAGAGTCTCTGGGGTTCCACTCTAAAACCAATTGGCAATAGAGGGAGTAGCCCAAGATCTTATATATTGACCCGGGAGGACATCGGCTTTCGATGTGGTAGTGCATCTTAACACTCCCCCTCACGTGTAACCCGATCGTCGGCGGAATTTTCCTCGCCGGAAATATTTGCCGGAAACAACATTGGCGGCGGGGTTACACGTGCCTCATTAATTCGGGTCTGGCTCTGATACCATATTAAGAGTCTATGGGGTTCCACTCTAAAACCAATTGGCAATAGAGGGAGTGACCCAAGATCTTATATATTGACCCGGGAGGACACCGATATTCGATGTGGGATGTGCATCTTAACAAATTGTTATAATTAATTTATTAATTATTAGAACGATACTAACACGAATATAAATGAATTCAGAAAGTAAAAATCAAGTTCTTATAAGTCTATATAGCAATATGTTCCAATTCCTTCGATTTTTTGTTATAACCATAAATAATATAGATTGTTAGTCCATTTTACATTTGAAATTTTGATTGCTAAACAAAATATTAAAATTATATAAATACAAATATAAATAATTTTAGAATATAAAAAATCAAGTTTTAATAAATTTATAAAAGAATTTGTTCATACCAAGCAGACACCCCATACTTTTATCTTTGGGTCTGATTTGTACAGGTTTGTTTTGGACTTATGTATTAGGTTTCGATTCAAAACAATTATGATTTACTAATAACAGGTATTCAATGTGGCATAAATCTTAGAAAAACATAGAAGATTAGTAATAACAAAAAGTAATTTTAATAACCGTAATAACAATAATAACATTACTAGTACTTCTAATTATAATAATTTTATATACTTAACATATACAAAAAAAGTAAATTAGGAGATTGCTTTAAGTTCTCCATTTAATCCCCCCTTAACCTAGAATTTCTCAAGCGCCGTCGGTATATATTTTTTTTCTAACAAGGTATTATTTTGTAGTTGCTTTTAACTTCTCACGGTTTCATACTCCTCAGTAAGTACGATTTCTAAATAAAGAATATTTATATGACTTTCAGTTGGGGAAAAAGAAGCAAATGGAGAATCACTTTGATATGAAGGACGCGAAGGTGAAAAATTTTTATTCTTGAATTTCGGATTTTTTTTGACTTTTTATTGACTGTTTTTTAAAATAATTAGGTGTTTATCTCTACCAAAAATATCGATGGATTGGATCGAGCTTCCCTGTCTTCAAAATTTAAAGCGAAGATTTGTGAGGGGCCAGGAGAGCTCCTTTGGTTTTTTGATGATGTGACCAATTTTGAAGCATGCAAGAAGTACATGACATTGAACAAAATTGAAATTGGGATGGGTCGTGACTCGTGTCACCCCCTATACACACGATCATGAGGTATTCCTAACCACAATTATTTTTGGTTGGCTTATTCGCATTTTGTCCCCTATATATCTTTTATTCAATTATATATTTTATTTTTTCATGTTAATGTTTGATCATGGATAATACTATATAAAGTACACTTATATACAGTACTCTAGTAAAATTACTATTATAACCATTTAAAAGAGGCAAAACAAAACTTTCCGTCTCATTTTTTTTACCTCTATATTTCTAATCCAATATACGCTCTAAATCCACAATCATTGCAATTTTTTCTCTTTGGGAGTTCACCTCCATAACAATCGCATCTTCTAATCATTCACTCAATTGTCAGTAATTCATTCTGAGTAGTTTTTGACAAAAGAATTATTGTATCTTTATTATAATATAATTTATTGATAATAAATTGACCATTTTTCAAATTAATTAAATTGATAAATTTCGTTAGATTTTTTGTCATGAATTTGAAGAAACAATTCATGCTAAAATGGAAATGATGGGAAGGAGTTAATTGTAGAACATTAGCATCTAAACCCATCCATCTAAATCTTCATATTGCCGTCTGAATTTGTTTATTAGAATCAAATACCTTAATTAATTCTATCTTATCATATGAATGTAAGACAACCTTTTTTTCGTGAAATGTGATATGATGCACTCCCTCAATACTTTTTGTTGAAATTTTATGATTCAAAATCAAAATTTGCAAAATTAATTCTAATCAAATGGGTATTTGTAGAACGAAAACCAAAGAGTTGATGCATAGGCGGTGGAGGATTTGAGAATAATTTCTTAGAGAGATTTGGATTGGAAAAAAGATTTTGACTCAAATAAAACAAAACTTCTGTTCTGCCCTATTTTGAAGGATATGTTGGTAATTTTGATGGAGTACTATACTGTACTTATATGCTTACAACTATTTTGTGAGCACCATGCTCACAAGGGTTTCATGGTCATTTAAGAAATGTTTTTCTATGGAATGTGAAAAAGTAATACCAAATTTATTGCACTCCAAATTTATTACCATTTATTAACCAAAATAACACCCAAATCTGGAATCTTAATTATGAAATTTTACAAAATATACTCACAATTTTAAACTTGAATACTTAACACATATAAACAATACAAATTTGATTGGTGTACTCGAATTAAATTTTTATTTTCTATTGTGATTTATATAATTTGGTTTGGTATTGCATTAAGTCTAGTCAAGACAAATTCAATTGGTATTTTAATTATTCCACCAATTTTGGTAGTAATCATATTACAATTTCTTAAGCGGTTAGAGTTAATTTTGTGTTTAGAGATAATGGGAGATACCAAAATACATTTTAAGCATGAATAGTAAAGATATATAAATAAATTTTATGTGGTGTTATTGAAGAAATATGCAACACCAATGTATATTATTCAGTGGTGTTATTGAACAAGAACGGAACACCAGTGTGTATTAGTAAATGGTGTCACTAAAAATATATCTAAAATGAGATTAATACTAGAATTATTTATTATTGAAGAAATATATCTAAAATGAGATTTATACTAGTAAAGATATATAAATAAATTTTATGACGTGTTATTGAAGAAATATGCAACACCAATGTATATTATTCAGTGGTGTTATTAAACAAGAACGGAATACCAGTGTGTATTAGTAAATGGTGTCACTAAAAATATATCTAAAATGAGATTAATACTAGAATTGTTTATTATTGAAGAAATATATCTAAAATGAGATTTATACTAGTAATGATATATAAATAAATTTTATGTGGTGTTATTGAAGAAATATGCAACATCAATGTATATTATTCGGTGGTGTTATTGAACAAGAACGGAACACGAGTGTGTATTAGTAAATGGTGTCACTAAAAATATATCTAAAATGAGATTAATACTATAATTATTTATTATTGAAGAAATATATCTAAAATGAGATTAATACTAGTAAAGATATATAAATAAATTTTATGTGGTGTTGTTGAAGAAATATGCAACACCAATGTATATTATTCGGTGGTGTTATTGAATAAGAACGGAATACCAGTGTGTATTAGTAATGGTGTCACTAAAAATATATCGAAAATGAGATTAATACTAGAATTGTTTATTATTAAAGAAATATATCTAAAATGAGATTAATTCTAGTAAAGATATATAAATAAATTCTATATGGTGTTATTGAAGAAATATGCAACACCAATGTATATTATTCAGTGGTGTTCTTGACATGAGACTGAGAAAATTCATTGATTTTTGAATGAAATAATTAAAATTAGAAAAAAAGTTATACTTCAATTTATTTTAAATGAGATTAATACTAGAATTCATATTTTCGACATTGGTGAGCTGAAGTAATCATTGCATTTAGCTTCCTCTCTCCAATCTCAATTAATTGCTAATTACTCTATCATTAATACCCAAAATACCACTATTATTGTTTTTCCACTTAAAGATGTAAGGACAAAAATACTCAATTAAATATGAACCATAGGATTAAAATATCACTTAAACTCTTAATCTAACGGCTCAGATGGTTGTGAGCACCATGTGAGCATGACCTCCTAAGCATACAAGAAAATTCTCGGTGGAATGGAATGAATTAAACAGTAATGGAATTGAATGACTTGGTTTGGTACTTAGGAATTGATATTCATTGCATTCCTTAGTTAATCTCATTACCCCATTTGAGGTAATACCCATTACTCCCAAATTGGGCGTAATCATCCATTACTTCAGATGAGGGAATCGAATGAGGAAAAATAGGACAGGGTTATAATATTTATAATTATAACAAATTATCTAAAAATACTACATTTACACAAGCTGCTTTGATTACATTGAGAAATTTGCATTATTACTATTATTATTATTATTATTATTATTATTATTATTATCATATTTATTATTATTATTATTATAATAACTATCATTATCTCTACTACTATTATTATCATATTTATTATTATTATTATTATTATATTCATTAATATTATTACTACTACTATTATTATTATTATTATTATTATTATTATCATTATTATCATTAAGAAGGCCGACCACATAGGGGGAGCGAACCGAAAAACTAAGTTAAAGTGTTTGAGATTAATATTTGTATGTTCTACTATATATCTATTTTCCAATACATGTTCATTAATTTGTTGTGACTAATTAATTGAAAACTAATTTTACTATTAAATAATTATTTTTGGGAAGATAAACAATTGTATTTAGATAATATAATATTTACTTGAATATATTTAGTGATACATTAGTAATTTAGTTATATTATGATTATTGTTACATCATACCAAACTAAGGAATGTAATGGTTAATGGTAATTGAATTACATTACTACGACCATACCAAACAAAATAATAAGAATCATTTGTTCATTCCTTTCCTTTACTCATTCCATTACTGAAGTCATTCCATTCCTACATCATTCCATTCCAGCCTACCAGACGCACCCTATATATAAAAACTCCAAAAAATTCTCCTCACTATGCATTTCGACGTCGTTCATTGTCCACCATTGTCCAATTTTCGGCTCACTTTATCCATTTGTTTGTTGAGCTTTAATTAGCATGGCCCATCTATTGTACCCATCTGTCTGTTGACTGTTGAGCTTTAATTAGCATGGCCCATCTATTGTACCCATATCCATGTTTTGTGGATTTGTTATTGATAGACCACTTGAATGACACGTTTTCTTACACCAATTCTTACACATACACTAATTCTCCAATTCTTACACATACACCACTTCACACGTATTCAGTCAATTGTAGGTCTTTGGTCTACTTATTTTACTGTTTTGAAACACTTTTCCATCAAATCAAAGTCATGGAAGAGTGCTTGATCTCTGGGATTTGGTCTTATGAGAATTCACTTGTTTGCTTTATCATTGTGTTCAATCCATTTTTAGCTTTATTCAACATTCAGGGAGCTCAACCAGCAATGGTTCTTGCTTGATTGGTGGACCTGTTGGTCCTCTGTTTCACGCCTTCTATTCGTCTACCTATATGCCTTGTCCAAGCTTTTACATGTAGACATGCTAGATGGAGATAAGCAACGTAGCCGTAAGCGAGCCTATTATGCAGGTAATTTTGCCTTCTGTTTCGTTTACCTTTTGTTGATTTCCTATTTAAATGTGTCTACTACCTTCTGATGTTGACATGTGTAGTTTATTGTTGTGTCTTTCTGATCTTTAGCCAATAAAGATGCTATCAATGAAAAACGCCGGATAAATAGTTCGGTGCCAGCCAATAGGGAAGCTATTAATAGGAAACGTCGTGAATGTTATGCAGGTTATTTGATTGTTTAAACTTGCCTCGTTCTTTTATAGCCTGCAAAATCAATGTCATTATGTATAATATGTACTATTCATTTTATTTTAGCACTTGTGGGCAACCGGCGTTTGGCATCGACCTCTACGGATGGACGGACCCTTGTATTACCACGTGTGCGTGCATGTATATACTGTGGGGCATATAAATTTTATCGGGAAACAGCGAACTTTTGTTGTTCGTCTGGGCAAGTATCATTGGCAACGACTATTCTTCCTACCTATCTTGTAGATCTCCTTACGGGAAACGATGATTCTTCGAAAGATTTCCATGCAATGATTCGCACATACAACAATCACTTTGCATTTAGCACAATTAGTATTCATTGTGATGACCGGTTTGAGAAGCGGAACAGAGATATTTACACGGTTCGGGCACAAGGACCGATTCACCATTTTCTGAATGACCTATATCTATCTGATTCTTCATCTTCAATGGCTGGTCTACAATTTTACTTCTATGATCCAGTTGAACAGATTGCCAATAGAACTCAGATTTTGCCTAGGCTGCGAGTGAATACTGTTGCAGGCCTGGTTGCTGTGATGGAACCAAACCCGTACTCTTGTTTCCTGCGAAACTTGTCGACTTTTGGAGATTTAAAACCAATATCGTATTTTAATCAAATCAGACTCTACACTTGACCAACGTGTTTATAACACGCCAACATCCTCTGAAGTTGCAGGCATATGGGTTGAAGCAGAAAATGGGAGCGTTTCAAAATCTCATGAACGTGATATACTTGTCTATGCACGATCAGGTCAGAGCCATAAGATCCAGTCCTACTATGCTTGTTATGACCCATTGCAGTATGTTTTGATGTTTCCGGGTGGCGAACCCGGGTGGCATGGTAATATACCAACTGTTGGATCAGTTTTGATTGGGGGTTCCTCCAGCAATGCTACGTCCTCTTCTGTACCTGATCTTTCAGAAGTGTCTTCATTCAATGCGATTGTTGATGGTGAAACTGAAGGTAGACATTCCTCGCCAAGTACTTCATGCTCTTCATTATTTTTATGTAAATTATTGTTATATTATTAATAAATCCATCATAATTAGTTTTGCATTCACATGCAGTACACAATGAGGGTAGACTCACTTGCTGGTGTTGCATACTACTGTTTTGGATGCCAAAAGGATGTTACCGCATCAATGAGGTGACTATGTGATGCAACTTGTTGGTTTTTCTTGTGAATATAATTTACCTTACTTATACACCAGTATGATTATTGTAGGCCAAGGGTATCAATGGACGTGTATGACCATAGTGGTCGAATAACTGTTGGAGCAATTGAAAGTGTAGCTGAGCAGATACTGCAATGTACCATGGCTGAGCTAAATAAATCCATCACAGAGGTAACAACTTTGAGATGACATATTTGGTTTCTCAAGATGAATTATATTGTGCTGACTACTCTGGTTGTATAGGATGGTGGCTTTGATCTTGAATCTATAAGGACTGGGTTCAATGATCGTATGTATCTCATGCTTGTCCGACGTACCCACAGTAAACGTCCAGATGCACCAAAGCGCTTTTTATTGGTTGGCTACTTCGATGATACGGTGCCTCCAGAACATGGTTCATCCTCAAGTGTGGCCCCTTCTGGTGGAGCCTCATATGTTAAAACCACCGGCGATGTCAATGCATCTGTTGATCCCCTGAGCCCTCTCAACCTGCTGCAGAAACTTCTACCCTATCTATATCTCCTCTTAAACGTCACCTTGAAAATATAACCATAAAGTCTGGTTAGTTAATACTCATTACTACAGTGTTCACTCTAATCAAACATTTTCATAGTTTTCTTATTTGATTAATCAATTAAACTGAAATGTGAGAGTGCAACTTTGCAGGAAGCCCTTCGAAGAAGGCGTTGTTTCAAGATATTACCATTGTGGAACCTGATAATAGTAGTGCAGCAGACGATGATGGCAAGGTTGACTCTCCTTGATCTCACATTTGGCATCCTTTTGTATACTTATATAAGAAGCAGCCTATAGTATGAACTCAGTGTGTATGACTTCGCTTGTTTATGAATTCCCTCAAACAATGTAACCTAATTACTTTGCTTTTGAATTATCCCTTTCATTTTGTATATTTCGATGATACTAAGAAACTTTGCATCGATGTATGACATTGAAAGCAACATCTTTAAGTGTAGTATCTTCACTGGCTATTTTATGATAAGGAAGTTTATTGTCATTTCCTTTCGAGAAAATTTGTTGTGACTTGATTTTTCAATTGTTCCGGGGTACTTGTATTCATTAATCTCTGAGTATTCATATCATATTACATCTGATATGCGAGTATGTAATTACTTGAAATTTGGTCGAATATCTTGAATAGTTAAAGTTTGGAGCTCGCAGATTTGTGATATAATCATTTGCGTCTATAATATTTGCATCAGCCTGGAAAGCTTTTCTGATGTGTGATCACTACAAGCTTTTCTGATGTATAAGGTCGAAAATCTTGTTATTGTTAGGATGATGTTCCATGGATGGCTAAATGGTCAGTAAGTGCTTATTCCTTAGACCTCAATTAGTTCATTGAACATGCGAATGTTGTAGCATCACTTTCCATTTTAGATTCAGAGAAATTGGAAACGTGGAAGTTGGAACAAATTGGAAACGTGGAAGTTGGAATTGGAGTATGAGTTAGGCTTTTTATTTGGGCCATCTGTTTGCACTTGGGCCACGTAACAACACAAAGAAGTTTGTCCCCGTCCCTGGACGGGGTTACCCAACTAGTTTAAATGAAAGGTGGTGTGAGCGTCTTTACATATTAGTAGGTGAAGTAAATATAATAAAAATCAGGTGGATAAAAATGACATCAATATCATTTCTGGAGGTCGTGTGGAGGACCTGTAATAGGTTCCCTTCTGCTGCATTCTGATGATAGGCGGTACCACTGAATCCCACATTTAGAAAGATCGACTGCATCATCTGAACATGACTGCACTCGCAATATCGAACCAACAGATTCAGAGCCGCATAATTCATATAATTGTTGTACATTATCTTCTGCTCGCTTGCTTACTGCCAACTGCAAAATTATTATAAAAGAAATCCATCAATACGAGTTCCTATAAATAACCGGAGTTAAATTTAATTAATGACAAGGACAAGACGTTAATGTAAAATGGCCATTAAGAAAAAAAGAATGCACAACAGTAGAAGACCTCTTTCTAAAGCTTCAATGAGATTGTGGATTTCTCTGAAATTTGATATCTTAAGTCCTTTAGTTCATGTTCCATATCTATAACCTGAAAAGCAGTAGATTCTTTTAGTAAACGGGTCAACTCCATTAACAAGAAAGTACTGAGAAGATTTTCTGGGTCAACCCATGATAGAACTGTGAGAAGGGATGGAAATTAACAAACAATGGCAACAACAAGTGTTCAATTATGCTGTTTGCTAGAAGAGAGGTTAGACAGAGATATAGAAAATCAACAAACCTTGCTTGGTTGATGCATGAGTTTGATTCTTCTCCCTTCTTGCACCTCCTCCAACAGTAGCTCCAAGTCCTAGTTTTAGAGAATCAAAAACATAATACTCATTGCATTAAAACCAAACCAGGCCGGTTTCAGCAAGTACTTGCCAGCAAAAGGGATTGCTTAATGAATTAAGAAATTGCAAGAATCGGAAATTTGAATGTAGCATTTGCGGGGTTTTCCTCAAATCACAATTATTTCCAATAAACTAACCCCGGATCAGAGTTTAACGCTCATAACAAGTGCATGGAAGAGCAACAGAGACAAATGTGGATATTTATAAGCAACACAAAAGTAATGAGAACGTAAATAAGTTAGTTTCTACCTTGATACCGGTAGAATTGGAGTTATTTTCTTGTTCCTCAAGAGCATTCCCAATTCTTTGCACGACTGCCCTAGCACTTTCAATTTCAGCACAAGCAAAAGATCTTTCTTGGCTAACCAGTTTCTTAGCATCTTCTGAAGCCTATATTGTTCAATTGGGATTATTATGATGGGAAATGCATAAAAAACATGAAAGGGAACTTAGGGCCAAGTTAAGTCACCTGCTTAAGGAAATTCACTAGCTTTTTTACTTCAAACTTCTCTTGAATTAGTTCTCCTTCGTTCTGCGTCAACTTGACTGCCAAAGCTTCCACCTGCAAATTCATTATTACTAATTGAAACACTTGTTCTCTTACAGACATGGAGTAGTTGTATTTGTGCAGGATGAGAGAAAGTAACAATATAGTATTAGAGACATTGGAACTATAGGTGGTCGTGAATTTCGAAAATTGTAGTCCCAGAAAGATCTTAATACAGACATAGCTTACTGATATTCGAATCATACGAGTAGATTCATCATTAGGATGCTTTACAAGACAAATACGAAATAGAAGAATCTGGAATAAGGCCGATTTTGTGAAGCGCATCACAAGGCAAATACGATAATAGATGTGAGAATTTGGAATAAAAAGATTATTACTATTTTGTAGAATTCTAATAAAATCATTTTATCATTTGGCTTGTATGATTTTCCATTGTAGATAAGACCCAACTTCCGAACAAGAGACCTGGTAAGCGCATTCAGAGACATGACTTCATTTGGCACAACTAATGACTTACCATACCAACCACAATTACAAGAATATTGCTCAATCCAATGGATCAGGCAGGTCAGCATAAGATATTATGTAAACTGTACAAAATTCTAACCATTGAAATAGCCTTCTCAACATCTTCTTTATTTTGCCCAGCAAGTATTCCCTTTAAATACTCCAGTACATCTCTGAGCTTCTTAAGGAGCACGTGACCTTCCAGGGAAGGAACCTCTCTGAGTTTAGCCTGATATCAAGAGAAACATATTTTGTACAACCCATTTAGTCACTCCTCCATGATTTTAGTCAAGAATTGAAGTCTTTCACATTTATTTATTTGGAGTGACGAGAGATCCATGATTAATGAAACAGCAAAATGTTTTTATCTCTAATTTGCAAACCAATAACCCACACATACATAAATGATCATGGAAAGTCTTAAGATGTTTTTAACACAAAGAAGATTGAAGACATAACCTCATCAGACAACTTTCCTGCAGCTGCCAAGTTCTTATCGAATTTGCTAGCCAGGTCACGAACAGAAAGGCGTTTATGTTGATTAGTCAGCTGTGTAGTTTCCTCCACAACAATCTCTTTAAGAGTTGGACCAGTTCTATCCCCTTTTATTTCATCCAGAACCTGATAGTCAGGTCCTAGTTTGTACTTAGGAAAACGATTACCAGCCAAATCAACGCTCGTGGCAACTGACTGAACTGCGTGCACTTGCACCTCAGTAGCAGAAATTGGACTCACTTTCGTCATGTTGCTGAAATCAATATTCTGTTCAACAACAAACATCAAGCTACATCAGCTCCATCTGTTCAATCACGATTATGACCTTCAAGACAGCTAACATCAGTAGCTAATAGCTCACATAACATTTGTTAATCTGAGCACCATACCTCTTCACGAAATATTTGTGCAAAATGAAAATTTTAGCGAAACTAAAAATTCGGTCAAAACATCAGATTATAGCTATTCAACATATAAAACCTTCAGGCTGAACATAAAGTTGAGCACTTGAACCATGCTTCTACTTTAACAGACTGTAAAATGGAGTATAATAATGATGTTGTGAAAGCATACTATAGGGACCCTTTGAAGACTAAAAAGAGAAGCATGCCATATGACTATCAACAAAATACGATTTAAATATCTAATATTTTACATGCGAACAAATTATAAAAAGTTGA
>CM016562.1:10000-147907 GCA_003412495.2 Echium plantagineum | reverse complement strand
CGCCAGCCGTCAATCACTTCTCATCTTCCATTCCTTTTACCTTCACCAGCAAATTTTTTGCTTTTCTTCACTGAATTCATATCAAAGGGAAAAAAAAAAAAAAGTGGGATTAATCCATCACCATCAACTCAGTTAGCACATTTGTCTTAATTGAATCATCCTGATTTTTCTATTTGCGCTTGGAATCGGAATCAAAAGATAACTAATAATGGTGATTCCGGCGACTTTGCTTTCTTCTCCCTTCCCAGCAGAGCAAATGTCAGAGACCAAGTTGGTATTCTTCCTACACCATCTGGCCGCCATATTCTTCCTTGTCGTTTTTATTTTGCCCCCCCTGTGGTCCTTAACCTCTCAAATAGAGGTCTCCTTCCCACTCCACAAGTTCTTTTAGTTGAATCTCTGCCCATGAAGCATCGCATCAAGCGGAGATTTACAATATTCATCTCCCTAAAAGAGCCAGAGAGGAGGGTGTGTTCCTTTTTTCTTTACAGGATGAATCGCCGACAAAAAAAAGAGCTAAATATCCAACTAATGATTTGGTGCTTCTTAGTGAGGACTATGTGAGAGTCGAAAACGGAAACTGAATGTTGAGGCATGTAGGAGCAACAAAAAACATAGAGCACATGAGAAGAAAATTAACCACCTAGACTTGAATATCCAAAAATTTCAAAGAAGGTGAAAAACTCATGTTTGTGCTTCAAACTACTACTGGTTCAGCTCTTTATACTAAGGCACCTGATACTCATGGAGGTGATCCAAAAAGAAAATTTTATTCCAATACTACTCAGAGTTCAATTAGAGGAGCATCAGAAACAAAGAAACTCAAATTCACAAAAAAGAACAACAATGGGACAGACTTTTTGACACCTGAATTGCACAAAATTGAAAACTTGGTATCGGATCTTGATAAAATTGGTGGACGGAAAACTGATACTGGGAAGTCAAAAGCACAAAACATTATGCCAAGTCAAATTCACCACTCGGATGTTACGATGGCGCAGCTGCATGAGCCGGAGGAGTTGGCTAGCAATCTGCAGAAACTGGTATGGCTTTTTACTCCATTGTTACTTATTTGAATGATAAATTATCTGGATGTTTTCATGCTCTTTTTAAGGCTTCTTCTTTTAAAAAGGTTTTGGTGGTTGTCCATACAACCCCAACATACCTCTTAATCTACTTTCTTGGAACTGTCGAGGGTTGGGACAAACCTCGACAGTTAAGCTTCTCACCACCTTCACCAAGATCCACAAACCTGATATTTGTTTTCTCTCCGAAACTCTTCATTCTAAAATGAAAATCTGATGTACTCTTAGCTACGCTAGGCTATCCTTTATCGGTGGGTGTCGATTCAGTTGGTCGAAGTGGGGGCCTTTGGGTGGGTTTTGCTTCAAATGTTACTTATAAACTTCTTTTATCTTCTAAAAATCTCTTGGTCTTTGAACTTTTAATCGAGCATGCTGCTCCGTGGATTCTCATTTGTTTTATATGGTGAACCCAAACTCCATTTAAGACAATCTTTCTGGGAAAACTTAGCTTTGACTTTAAAACCTTTCGAGTCCTCTCCTATGTTGATTCTAGGAGATTTTAACCAGGTCATTTTTTCAAACGAAAAATTTCCTATGAATGATACTTGTATCAAGGCTCTGATTTCCTTTTGAATTTTCTCAACATCTTCGATTTTCAAGATTTGGCTAGCTTTGGTAACTTTTTCACTTGGTCGGGTTCTCGAAACAACGGTAGAATTTACGAAAAAACTTGATAGAGCTATGGCTAATGATTCATGGTTTAACTTGTTTAGTAATGCTAGTTGCACTTTTCTCCCCAAAAGTCCGATCACTCGCCCTTTATTATCTCCACCAAATCTTCTTCTTAATAAAGTTAGACCTTTTAAATTAGAACAATTTTTAACTACTCTTCCTGAATTTAAATTAATCCTCAACGCCTTTTGGGCTAAACATGTCGGTTCTCAATCTTCTTCTATGTACGTTCTTCTTAATAAGCTTAAACTTTTTAAAAAAGAAATAAAGAGTTGGAATAAGAATAGAATAGGCAACATATTTCAAAGAATTAAAGATGTCCAGCTGAATTTGTCCACGCTTCAAGCTAATCCGGCTAACCCCCAAATTAACGACCTTATTTCTTCTCTAAACTCTCAACTTGATTTATTGCTTGAGGCTGAACATGTGTATTGGAGTTCTAGAGCCAAAATTTCCTGGGCAAAAATGGTGACATAAACAAAAATTTTTTCATGCATCCACCAAACTAGATTGCGTATTAACTCTATTTTACAAATTTATGATGACAATAATAATTTTATTACTGAGGAATCTGCTATTCAATCTACATGTTCTCAATTCTTCATTAAGTTTGTTCACTCCACCTGATCTTTCTAATCATGGCTTAATGTTATCTAACTATGATTTCTCGCATATTTCTAATAAACTTACTCGTATCAAGTCGCTGCTCTTTCAGTTCCATTTTCAAATGAGGAGGTCCGAGTTGCTTTATTTCAAATGCACCCTAATAAGTCTCCGGGACCCGATGGTTTTCCTGCTGGGTTTTACCAAGATAATTGGAATCTTTTGCAAAATGACATATGCTCCTCAGTTTTAAGTTTCCTTAATGGTGGACGAATTCTCAAAGAAATTAATAATACCTTTATAACTCTTATCCCCAAAATTAATACCCCTTCAAAAGTTAGTCATTATAGACCTATTAGTTTATGTAATACTCTTTATAAACTCTCATCAAAAATTTTAGTTAATCGTTTAAAACCGTTCCTTTCTTCTCTTATTTCAAAATTTCAAAATGGTTTCATTCCTGGAAGGAAAATACAAGATAATATTATTTTAGCACAGGAACTTACTAATTTCATTCGGACCTCCAAATGCAAAAAAGTAGGACTAGGGGCTATTAAAATTGATATGAGTAAAGCTTTTGACAGAATTAATTGGGATTTTTTATTTAAAATTCTCTCCACTATGAATTTTCCTTCTTCTTGGATTAATTTAATTAAAGAATGTGTTAGTACTGTCCAATATTCTGTCATTGTTAATGGTAAGGTCTCTTCCCCATTCAAACCTTCTTGCGGTCTTCGTCAAGGGGATCCCCTTTCTCCTATTCTTTTTGCCCTTTGCACTGAGGCTTTATCAGCCAATCTTTGTGGTGCTCAATCTAACTCCCTCATCAAAGGAGTTGGTATTACTAGAAACTCTCTAAAACTCTCGCATTTGCTCTTTGCAGATGATAGCTATTTTTTCATTAAATTAGATAGTAAATCCATTCAGAACTTCCACAATGTTTTAACTAACTATTGTAATGTTTCCGGCCAAATAGTCAATTTTGACAAATCTGAAGTCTTCTTCAGTCCTTTAACTCCTTCTCATGTCAGAGAAAAAGTTTTTCAGTATCTTAATATTAATGAATGTAAAAGTCTAGGTTCTTATTTGGGTATAAACCTTGATATTCATACTAATAAGAACTCTGTTTTTCTTGACATTATTGACAAATCAAAAAGCGCATCTTAAGCTGGAGCTCAAAATTTCTTAATCAAGCGGGTAAAATTACTCTTATTAAATCTGTTTTAACCTCCATATTAGTTTACCCTATGTCGGTTTACAAGTTCCCGCTTAATTACATAAACAAATTAGAGGCTTTATTTGGGAATTTTCTTTGGAGTGATAATCACTCTACCTTTCAAAGCAATAGAATTCATTGGGTTAATTGGTCTTTCCTTTCAATGAATAATAAAATTGGTGGTTTCAATATAAAAAATCTTACTCTTTTTAATAAATCACTCCTTGCTAATAGTGGTTTCAAAATTCTACTCGACAACAACTCTCTTTGTGGTAATATTTTAAAATCTAAATACTTCCCAAATTCTTCACCATTATATTCAAATAAGAAACCGAATTCTTCTTGGGTTTGGCAAAGCCTTTTATATGGTCTTAATTCTACTAAAACTTTTTTGCATTGGCAAATTAAATCAGGATCCTCTGTTAACATTTGGGCGGATAGGTGGTTACCGATTCATGTAAATGAGTCTCTAACTCCCTTTCATTTCGAAAATTCCCATCCCCCACAACCCTTTCTTGTTTCGCATCTTATTATTAATAATAGTTTTTGGAATATTGGGCTTTTGAACTATCTATTCCCACCGAGAATCGTTAGTCTTATACTTCATATTGTCCCCTCCCATGGAGATGATGTTCTTACCGTCAATAACCAAAAATATCTACCAGAAATATATAATCTATTACATTCAAATATAAGTCTCATCTCCAAACCTTCCAACTACCCACAAATTCCTATAAAAACTTGGACAAATGTTTGGAAACTTCCATGTCCTTATAAAATTAAGTTGTTCATCTGGAAACTCCTATTGAACAGACTCCCTACTTCCCTGAACGTTGCGAAACGCACAAAACACTCAATCAATACCCTTTGTTGTTTCTGTAAGCATGACCAAGAGGAAATTTATCACCTCTTCTGTTCGTGCACACAAATTACAACAGCTTTGGCCAACCCATTTGCTTAGAGATCTTCTCCACTATCCAAACCAACTCCATATTTCTATAGCCTTTTTAATTAACAAGCCTTGGAAATCGCATCAAAATGTTAAGGAAAATTTATTACTTCTTGTTAGTACTCTTTGGAGTATTTGGCTATGCAGGAATGATATGGTGTTTAATGGAGTTGGATTTCATGTTCATGCATTTCTGAATATGCGGATGTCCTTTATTAGTCTCTGGAGAAAAATCGATGCTCGCCCCTATACTTTTACTCCTATTGTACCATCAAATTTGTTTAATAATGTTGACATCTCATCGAAGCAAAATTGTAGAATTTCAGTGGTTTTCACCTTTGTTGATACCACGAGAAATGGTTGGAAGATTAATTTATTTGATCATTTGGATGCTCCCATTGCTTCAGTCTCTGAAGACTCAGAGTTGTCGAGATGTGGTTTTGATTCTCAATCGACGACTATCTCCCCTTGCCCTCGGAACTTGGATGAAACCATTATGCAAACACTTTTGTTGGGAATCATTTTAGCTATGAATAGACATCCGACGTCTATTCACCTCTTTACTGATTTGCTTTTCTCTCAGGTATTAGCTAGATGTTGCTCAGGTTTTACTACGACGGTGCATGGAGGTCGTTTTGGGATGAACTCAAATCAATAGTACTTGTCTCACTTGGAGAACTTTGTGTCAGTCATTACTAAGGATAGTTTCAATTTCTCCAATTTTTGTAATAAGGCAGCAAATACTTATGTTTTTGATCATGTCTCTTATGTTTTTTGTAATAGATATGATGGAGGGAGCCTAACTCTTCCATTGTAATAACTTTCCTATCTATCAAAAAAAATGATCTAGTGGATGGGAATAATATTCAATCTCCAATGAGTTGGGGATCGAGTTAGTGGGAGTAGTAGTTTCCTTTTCCCACAAACATGCCCTCTTTAACTTAAATCCACCATTTTCAACGCCCTAGGCGACTGCTCTTCTACCGCGTCTCTATAAATAATCTCTTTTTTCCAGACTACCTACCTACCACTATAATTAATCTCTCAACGATAAATCATTTGTTTTTTTGCAAAACTAATACAGTATATATCCTTACGTGGACTTCCAATATTGGGGGAATTAATCTCAACTCATCAAAAATCATGTCTCAATAATTGACCTTCACCAATCTCATTTGGAATAACAAACTACACATACTGTTAAAGCTTACAAAAACACTCAAATTCGGAGTATATCGTTTTAGGGACTATAAAATATATTTATATTTATCTACTTATAAAAACATCAAAATTAGGAGACCAAATTTTATGACCAGACTCTATTGAAACATTAATTAATTTTGCTATGGTGTCTCATTGAACTATAAAATATATTTCTCTGCTCTCCCCTATATGATGATGATCTAAACCGGTTAAGAATTTTCTAATACAATCTAATATCTTTAGCCATGTTCGACAAAATAAATACTCCCTCCGTCCCTAAAAGATTGTCACATTTTGACTTTTGGTGGTCAATAAAACACGATTTAGAACATAAATATCTATTATTCTACATGAAAAAAAATTATAAAAAGTTAATATTTCAAAAATATATATTGAGACGAATCTAACAAGGTCCCACAGATTATATTATTTCTTATCGTTTAATGGAATTCTTGTTCAAATTTTATAATGTTTGACTAACAAAAGTCAAAATGTGACAATCTTTTAGGGACGGAGGGAGTATCAATTTAGAAATTATTCTCATTTGATCATCAACTAAAACATGATTTATTGTACTAAATAAAATGACTATTGGTCGTATTATGTTAAGTTTTTACTTTGGAAAAAATTATGGAAAATAAACAATTTTGTTCATGATTTTATGACTTTAGCATCTAAAATAGTTTCACCGTAGTCAATTTTTATTATTTAAGAACTAATACTCCCTCCGTCCTCTTATTCAAAGCCTTTTTTTAAAAAAAAAAAAAAAATTAGAAATTCATTTATAGTCTCATTTAATCTAATAAACAAAAACAAATTAGAAAAAAAATAAGTTTGTAAGATGATATTAAATGTGTGTAAAAGTAAATAATCTTTAAAAAAAAGCGAGGAGCTCTATGATGTTTTTATCACTTGTTTTAATTCTAGTCATATGAGATGTAATTTAGAAGTCCTAAGGCTTCAAACAACAATGTCCTTTTCTGATATTAATTGAATGCATTATCTACCAAAAAAAAAAAAAGCGAGGAAGAATGTAAATTATAAAGTTGATTGATCTGTCCAAAAGACAAATCCAAAGAGCTTAATTTTTTTTTTTTTGTAAATTAGCGATGAGGTGAATATCGAACCATGATCTTCCGGTCACTAGCAATAGACTTTTCCAGTAGACTATTCGATTAAGTCTACAACTCAATTAAGTCGCTTAGAATTGCGTGATAATTGAAGAAGCAAAAGCTAATATCTCGCCTTTAAATACGAGCCATGATGTTCCCTCTTCTCACACTGCATTCAGTTTCCCACAGACTATTAGCTTTTCTAATAAATTACTCTTTTTACATAACCATACAATATTAATATGGTTTATGGTGACTTGTTAGGTCCAGTGATTTTTACAGAGGTAGCGGATGGCGTGGAAGGCGGCGGTGGAGGAGGAGGAGAGTAAATAAATGTAAAAAGAAGAACCAAGATAAGCTTTGCAGTTTGTTGCATTGCTGGGGAATTGAGGGTAGCGGTCCGATGAAGCTTAGGGAGTGTTTGGTTTAGCTTTTTTTCATTAGCTTATTTGAGAAGAAAAGCTCGATCAAACACCTTATATGGCTTCTTTAGTTTCTTGTTTTCTAAGATCTTATTCTCTATCAAAAACTCTCTTCACTTTTGGTATTTAATTTGCAGACATTATTATTATTATTGCAGAAGCTTTATTAAAGTTGTGAATGGAGAATGGAGATGTTTTTTTTCAATTAACAAGTAATATTATGTAGCTAATAGGGTGCATGCAATGTTGATGTTGATGGGCATGCATCACTTAATTACACCTATCTTCATCTTCATGTATCAATATTTGCTATTTTGTTTAATTTATCAATAAACGGATGCTTCACTTTATATTTATTCATTATTGCTACCACTTTATTAATCAAGATAGGAGCATATAATACGGTGTTACGCTTTATACTCTTTATTGTTACTCCACTTGTAACTTGTAAGAGCATTCTAATAGCCCTAAAACACTTCTTAAAAACATAAAAAGTAAAAAAGTATTAAATATTAAATTTTCTATCTCTAAATTTTTTCTCAAATATTATAAGGAGTGCCTTATATTTACACCTTCTCCAAACAATTTTTGTTCTTTATATTAAGTGTTGTAAATTATAAATAAAAAATTTAAATTTGTGTAAAAATTAAAACATACAATCTAAATTTGATAAAGTAATATAAGAAGTTGATTTGAGAAAATTATTTTGAGGATCTATTGCAAATGCTCCGAGGAATGTTTTCATCAACTGATTTTTTGTAAAGATCTACTGTACTATCCAATTATTTGTTTGATATAAATCATACAAGTAGTGTAGATTTTGATATAAATGTTGGCGTGGCTACGAATTTTTTGTGACAGAAGGATATAAAAGTTGTTATAAATATCGATTATATAACTAGTTAGTCTATTAGTTAAGTACATCATACTTATTATTAAGCTGAGGTGAACTAGGAAATTGGTGGCTTCCTATTGGATTACAAGACACCAAATTATACAACTCACCCAACTCATCATGCTCCAATTTCCTTCCGTTCAAAAAACAATCAAACTGGTTCAAATCGATAGTGTTTTGCTGTGTGTATAAAGGATCATCGAACTAAATTTATAGTCTTGCGTACAATTATATAGCACACAATCAAAATGGTTCAAATCGATACCATTTTGGTGTTGGTATAAAGGATCATCAAACTAAATTTATAGTCTTGCGTACAATTATATAGCACACAATCAAAATGGTTCAAATCGATACCATTTTGGTGTTGGTATAAAGGATCATCAAACTAAATTTATAGTCTTGCGTACAATTATATAGCACACCATGAAAATGAGCCCTCCACGATGAATAAAGAGAAGGTGTGCAGAGAAAATGGTTACTCGGTTTGTAAATAGAAAGTTAGTTCTACAGCTAATTTTTGTAGTACATGGTTAGAAAGTAAAGCAAGAAAATGAAGGCAGCAAAAGGACATTTATTTAAAGGGTATTTGTGTTTAACGGCGCAATAAATTGATTTGGAAAGAGGAAACAAAATCTGATTACAACTTCACCATCACCATGTAATGTTCTGCTTCTGCACTCTACATTCTGCTGCCTGCACAGCTTTTGCGGAGTACTTCACTACACCACTACTAGCTACGGAGTACTAGCTTCCTCACCCATGACCCTTGACCCATGACCCTTGACCCATGACCCATGACCCAACCATACTTGAAAATTACCCTCTCCTCCTCCTCCAATACAAAGGAGAAAGGACCACCTATATGCTATACCCCCCTTGGCCTCACATCATTTAACATCCACTGACGGTCACCACCCCCAGAATCTCTTCCAACAACCCCGCCACCTCCTATCACCTACCCAACTACCAACAAGACCACCCACAAACCCCCAAATTCTTCAAATTCCCATCAACCTAAGCTCCAAACAATCAAGCCCGACTTAAAACGCCGCCTCGAAGCCCTATCTCCTTCCTCAACACTCTAAACCAAGGTTAGTTAGATTTCAGTTTTCAAATTTCATTTCAATCAGTTAGATTGATAGGAGTATTTGAAATTAGTTTTGTAATTCAAATTAGTTTGAAATGATTTAGTTATATGTTTTTGAAATGAATTGCATTGAAATTTCATATCAGTGATTCTATTTAAATTAGATTGAGTGAGTATTAATAAGTGAGTTGTTTGAAATTACAATAACCTAGCTAGATTGATTCTTTGTTTATAAATAGGTGATATGAAACATAAAAATGGTCTCTTTTATCCTTCAAAAAAGTGTTTGTTATCATATTGTCTATATATGTTTGGAGTTGATGACTTCCATATAACCTCATTTACCACGGGTCCATGTATATCTTGGCAAAAAAAGCATTTGCAAGCAATTTCGCTAAAATGAAGTATTGTGAATTCTGGGTTGCTGTTTAGATTGGATTAAGATCAGCAAGCAAATCAATCAATGTGTGTGAATACTTGGTTAAACTCACTATACATACTTATAATTTTTTTTAAAGAATGTCCACTTAACTATCATAATGTTTGTTTCCTCTGCCTATCACTCCTATGGCCTATGGGATATGACTCTGTGTTGGGCACTAATGGATAACAGTTGACTTGGCTTCTTCCTAGTCCACCAGAACCAGTTGGGTTTTTTGGTAATGATTTGTGACTAGTTACAAAAGTCGAATTTGAGCTGATATATATAATCCGTCAGATAATATAATTAGCTTATCTGGTCTCTAATGCTTTCGGATATTAAACACCTTTTTTTTTACTGGAACCAAGTCCAATACAAAGTGTTTTAACTAAGTATCAAGCTAGTAACAAGTTAAATACTTAAATTAGGTTAAACTAAATTCTTCTATTATCTTTGTTTTTTATACTTCTGTTTGAAGATTTTGGAACACACAAGTTATTTAAGGGTTTGTTCAATTTTCTGAAGTAGCAATTGGCTGAAATTAGATTCTGTAACTTTTGTTTGTTGAATAATTATTGTATTGTAAATATGTTATCGTGGCAATGCTTTGAAAATGATAATATGTTGTGCATATTTTAATCAGATTTTAATTATCAAATGAGATATTGGATCCCCTATATTTTTTATAGTTGCTCACAATAACTCCTCCCCCCCCTCCTTATATAAGAATCGGACCGAGGACTGTTCTTGTTTGCAACCCCTAGACCTTCTCATGGATCCCCCATGGCATTTTGTTTTTCTCTGCAGAGAAGGTTTATTGTTTGATTTGTGTGTCGATTCTACGAGCATCAGTGGGTCACTGTTGAGATATGGCCAAATACTATGATATTGATGATATTTTAGCAGAAGAGGAGGTAAGATTAGTGGAATCTGTTAACGTTTTTAATATGGGCGGGGTGTTTTATGTCCCTTGGCTTGTTGATTCAGTTATATATCTTAGGTTGTGCCAACTGTGTTCAAGAAAGAAGCAGTTGGTGTTGAGCAAATTGATTCTGGTGATGATTCAAACAAGGTAACTCTCTAAGTGATGTATTTTGTTAATCTGGAAGAGGCTGAAAGGATGGCAGATGTGTTTACTACATATTGAGAATCCATTCCCACATACCTTTTTGTTATATTAGTAATTTTATGGGTTTTATACATTTATAACTTGTATAACTTATAGATTTTAGTATGGACCCTCATGAACATTTTACAAAGTAATAAATGCTATCTTCAATTTCAGGTTGAAGTTGGATCAAAAGTGGAATTGCCATATTGGCTTGCTAGTGAGCTGTACCTTAGAAATGTAGTGTCTATCACTATTCCCTCTTGCTACGAGAGGAAGTAAGACGCTTACTGTATGTTAGATAGTTATAGTTATTGTATTATTTAGAATTGAATGTCATGCCTACAACCCTTAGGAGAAGCGTTTTACTTCTATCGACAATACTACTGCCGAACATAGTCTAGTTAATTAATAATATCATTAGTGTTGAACATAGTGAGAGTTAATGTGTGTCTACTAGGGAAAATGTGACTCAGATGTACAATTGTGTAGATTTTACTTTTGTATTTTATTCCAATATTGGTTAAGCTCTAATGGTTCAGTAGGGATTCATCAGTTTTACCTCAGTACATTATTGTTCAAGCTCTATTTGATTACATAGAATATTGTTCAATCTCTTATATCTACTAATGATTAAGGTGCATCACCATTTTTTTACTTTGTGTTGTGGGGTATATTTGCAGAAGTAGAACTAGGGAGGAAATTGGAGCTGACCCCGCTCATGTGGATCTTAGAAGTTGTTGTCTCTACTTCTATGAATTTGGAAGCAAGATAGCTAGACTGTAAGTTTTCCTCCTCCCTTATCTGTTTGAGCATCTAGTTGTTTGTGAAGGGTGCTACAAATAATGAATAGAGAAACTATAGCAGTAATAGAGACTTGCAAGACTGAACTTGTTAAGGCTCTAGAGGTTGATTACACATCATTACATCTTGACAAGAAGTGAATTTGTTTTAGTGACCCAAGAGTGAAGCGCAAACACTATCTTAAAATGTCACAATAGACAAGTCGTGTAGATAGCACGATGATCCATTTGCTTTACTCCACTATATCCAAGAACTAAGGAATATAAATTCTGTCTCCTTTGGAAATGGAAACAAAGTGGCCCGTACAATGATTCATGAAATTTGTTTTGCCCCAAAGGCTGGATGGGTTGTGTGCACTTGTGCTCGAGGCTCCTTACTAACTTACCAATGCACTTTCTGATTTATTAATCATCTTCTGTAAAAATTCAGCACTTTGTTAAATATCTGATTTACCAACGTCCATTCAAGAGAGTGGTCTGAGAGCTCCTGAATGGTCAAATGAACTTGAATATTTGTGTTGCATCTAGTATTTGGTAAAAGGAACTAGAATTTTGATGACCTTCATTGTTTAGCTGTGATGTGAAATGTCGTGTTGCCTTGAGAAAGAAGAAGTACGTCTTACTATTCTTTCAAGGGAAACTGGTATATCACATTAAATAGGGCAAAAGGCTGGAATAATCACCAATGTTATACAAAGGGTCCCCTTTCACTCACCCATGATTTAATTGGCCTCTTTCATTCACCCATAAAATAAACTGAGCCTCTTTCAATATTTTTGTGTTATCTAATGTTAATGTTGCCGTTAACACAATAATTTAGTAGGGGCAAATTGGTACGTTTAGGCTTAATAAACAACCAAAAATAAGGAAAAATAAAAAATACCCAAATTAATTTAATAGTTATCCAAAATCCTCAAATTAAACTCGAAAACCTAATCGATCAAAACGACTCGAAAACCTAATCGATCAAAACGAAAACGGCACATCATGGTGAGCGATTGGGTCCTTTTATTTCATGGGTGAGTGAAAGAGGCCAATTGAATCATGGGTGAGTGAAAGGGGACCCTGGTTAAAACATAGGTGATGGTTCCAGCCTTTTGCCCCATTAAATATATAGAACATGTTTGTTTTGTTTGTTCAAGTTCTGGTGCTGTGGTGCAGGATCTAATGAACAGATGGCCCAGACCCTGCAACTGAAAGTGGCTCGTTTCGTTGTTTAAATTTCAATAAAAACAAGATATCTTACATTAACCATACATTAAATGTTATGTTAACAGTGTTGGTGACAAGACTATCGGACCTTTGCTCCTGGTTGCATTTCGGGCTAGGTACAAGGATGTTCTGATTAAAGCACTGACAGCAGCATTAGCAGTGCCCCCAAAATACTTGTCAATTTTAACCAAAGAAGAAACCAAATGTAAGACCAATGGAGTCTATGCTATTCCTTTGTCATTAGTAAGTACCTTCTCTTTTGCATACTACTCGAAACTATACTGACACTAGTTTGTTCATTTTGAAGTATATGAGGCAGGTCAATCCTCAACGGCGGCCTTCAAGAAGTGGCGAATTGGTGGTCCCAGATTACAGAGAGCTTCTCTGCTTGGTAAAAAACGGAAACCAATTGAATAATTGATTTTGTTATAACTCCCTAATTGATATGTAACGATCAGATATAGTAGTTGGCCTGAGATAAGAACCACCTTACTAGTTGTAAAAGGTGGTGAACCAAATGTTACCTAGCTTATCGAATGTTGGAAAATTTAGAAATAGTGCATCTATTTGATTAATATTTTTCATATGCTATGTTATAAGATTGTCCTCGTGTATGCAAACTTATATTAAGAAAAAGAATGCAATTTGACAGGTTTCGATTCAGGCTCTCCATCTGTAGTATGTTATGTATAGTATTGTGTAATTTTAGAACGAGTAGTAAGTACATTAACGTTGACTAATATGCACATTTAGCTTATGTACCGTAACCTATTCCCTTGTCGTGATTCGTGAATCACGATTCACACGATTTGGAATAGGGCAAATGGCTTCTGACATCACTCACGTTTGGAAAAAAAAGCCAGTTAAATCATTCATGTTTGAAAAACGGCAGTTAGATCACTAATGTTTAAAAAATCACTCATTCTGGCCACTCCATCAGATTTTTGAAGGGTATTTATGTCCTAACACATTATTTCCTCCCATAAACACCCAATTTAACTCTTATTAACACATTGACCCCAATCATGAGATTACAATTTTTTCCGATTTCTTTTTCGGTTTTTTTTTTTTTTTTTTTCAATTTTTTCTCGATTTATTTTTTTGATTTTTCGATTTCTTCTTGATTTTTTTAATTTATTTTTCAATTTTTTCTCGATTTCTTTTTCTATTTTTCTCAAATTTTTTCAATTTTTTAAATTTATTTTTCGATTTTTTCTGGATTTATTTTTTGATTTCTTTTTTCGTTCTCTTTTTTCGATTTCTTTTTTCTATAAGAATTCAAAAAAGTAATCGAGAAAATATCAAAAAAGAAATTAAAAAATCGATAAAAAATCGAAAAAGAAATCGAGAAAAAATCGAAAAAATATCAAAAAAGAAATTGAAAAAAATTGTATTCTCGAGATTGGGGTCAATATGTTAATAAGAGTTAAATTGGGTGCTTATGAGAGGAAAAAATGTGTTTGGACAGAGATACCCTTCAAAAATTTGATGGAGTGACCCGAATGAGTGACTTTTTAAACATTAGTGATCTATCTGGCGTTTTTGAAACACGAGTGATCTAACTGTTTTTTTTTTTCAAACGTGAGTGATGTCAGAAGCCATTTACCATTTGGAATACGGGTCAGTCAATGTGTTGGCTAACTTATAAACTTTGTTAACTTTGATCATTACAAATACGACTCTAACCTTACTACACATGTTAAGATGCTGAAAAGTAATTGATATATAATTTGTATTTGAAATATGGCATGGAAAGATTTTCTTAAATATATTATCTTACATGGTTTTTGGTATTATATTTTATTTTCATCTTTGCCATATAACTTGTGCTCTCAGACCATATTTTAGAGAAACTTTTATACTTCCTCCTTCCCAAATTGTAAGGAAAGTTTTAAATTTTTGGGTCAAAATTTAAAAACTCTTACCATGATTTTTTATCAGCGGATAATAAATAATATAGTTATATGAGATCTTGTTAGATTCGTTAAGTATATATTTTTGAAATATCAATTTTTTATAATTTTTATTTGTATAAAATTAAAACTATTTTCGTTTAAAATTGTATCTCGGTGATCGTGCAAAAGTAAAGTGTAATTAAAATTTGGGATGGAAGGAGTAAATAAATTAGATGATGTCTTTTGGAATGTTACGGGAGCATAAAACTTGTTATCACATAGTTAATCGAATAGCCTAATAGAAAATGATCTTGGTAATGATCAAAAAGTCATGGGTTGGAAACTCACATCATCGCTAATTTACAAAAAAAAAAAACTTGTAATTACAGAAGTACTTTATACTTTATATTTCTTTCGTTTTTTATATGATGTTTTAGATTTTTTTATATAATATTTTATAATTTCAATGAGCTTTTTGCTTTTTTTATTGAATTATTAATTAACCAATAATATGGTAACAATCAATTAATGTTTTATATTTCAAGAGCAAATGACTTCATTGATCACTAACGTTTGTTAAAAAATCACAGTAGATCACCCTAGTATGACTTTGTATACTTTCGATCACTAATGTTAGGTAATATGTATACTTTTGGTCACTCATGCGTTTTTTTTGTACAACTCGTAATTTTTTGACATTTTTAACATTTTCTATAGGGGTATTTTTAGTCATTCTACCATAATTCTGTTACAAGTCGCTACTTTTCGACATTTTCTATGAGTGTTAGTTGATGTTAATGGCAAAATTATGGGAGAATGACTAAAATACATCTATCAAAATGTTAAAAATGTCCAAAAATCGCGAGTTGTACAAAAAAAATGCATGAGTGACCAAAAGTATACATAATATCCAACATTAGTGATCGAAAGTATACAAAGTCATACTAGAGTGATCCACTGGAGATTTTTAATAAACCTTAGTGATCAATGAAGCCATTTGCTCTATTTCCAATCTAAGCTTCTGATGCAGCGGCTAAATGAAAGTTATTTACTTTTGTTTATTTTATTTTGTTTTGGGTACCACATCGACTATTTTCTATTTTGTTAGTTTAGGTCCCCGTTATAAATAAATGGTACTAGTTTGTTTTAGGATTATTGTTTTTGCAATTAAAAAACCCTAGAAAAGAGAGTCTTTTTTCTTACAACTCTTCAAGCATAGTCGTATATTTGTTTCTGAAGTCCTGACGTCAAGTACAGTCGTATACTGTCCTTGAGCACCGGCTTCGAACACCATCGGTTATTGTCTTGATCCTTGGGCTTTACAGTCGGGTTTTTATCTTAATACCGAGCATTAATTCGGCTATTCTAGATAGAATCAACGAGTTATTGCTATTATAGTTCGAAGTATTACTTCGTGCTTCATTAGTTGGTATCCACAGACAGTCAATCCCCCACGATGCCTCCGCGTCGTAACCCACTTCCCCGACGGGAACAAGCAGACAATTTCCATCAACTGTTGGCAAAATTCCAACAGGACTTACGTCATACACTGACACAATTCATCCCGGATGCG
The DNA here is from genome assembly GCA_003412495.2 of Echium plantagineum. Classification (NCBI taxonomy): domain Eukaryota; kingdom Viridiplantae; phylum Streptophyta; class Magnoliopsida; order Boraginales; family Boraginaceae; genus Echium; species Echium plantagineum. The sequence goes on along the minus strand of CM016562.1, from coordinate 131,648 downwards.
TTGCAGACAGTTTTGGCTGTGCAAGCTCCACCGCCGGTGTAGCCGTTGGAAGAGGAGGAGGAGGGCAACCCTTTTGCCCCACCTTCCCCCGCCAACAGCGGCCACCACCATTGGAGGCACAACCCAATCGCGTGCGAATTCAGGAAAACAATCAATGGGAGACAGGGTTTAAGTTGGACATCCCGGAGTTTCATGGTACTTTGCAAGCAGATGAGTTCTTGGATTGGTTGACCACGGTCGAGGAACTTTTGGATTTCAAAAGTGTTCTGATGCGATGAGGGTGCCGTTGGTTGCAACTAGGTTTCGTAATCGGGTCTCTGCATGGTGGCAACAATTGAAGGATAAAAGGATGCGATCAGGGAAAAATTGCCTCTATTCATGGGAAAAAATGAAAAAACATATGTGTCGTGCATTTCTGGCTTATAACTACACACGTACTATGTATACTCAGTTCTAGAATTTGAGACAGAATTCACGACGGTGGATGCGTATGCATCAGATTTCTTCACTCTATTAGCTAGAAATACCATTGTGGAGACAGAGGAGCAGTTGGTCTCACGATTTATCGGTGGCCTTCGACAAAATTTACAGAATGCGTTACTTCAATTTGATCCACTGACAATTTCGAAAGCTCATCAACGAGCAATTCTGGTGGAAACTAGTACACGCTCTCCTTAGGGGAGTTTGAGTGTTTCGGGATCTCGAGGCGCAAGTGGGCCCGTGAATAGTGGCAGCGCAGATGTGCTCAACGTTAAGACTCTGGATGGTCGTGTGGGACAAGGTTCGCAGTCGCCTTCCCTCACAGATGTTTTACCTCAAAGTCAACCATCGAGGCCAAATGTATTACGATGTTTCCGTTGTGAATAATAAGATCACCGCCAAACAACTTATCCGAATCAAGGCAAACGAAAACGACATATATAAGAAACTGAAGGAAATACTAATCAGTTGCCCTGTCCCTACAGGTGTGGACTTTTGCCATCCCTCCACAATCATGTCTGTTGTTGGAGCAGATAAAGTATTAAAGTAAACCATGTGATTCTCGTCCTAATAAACATCACCAATAAATTAAATTATTACTTTTTTCCCCTTTTTTTAATAACATTATAAGCATTACATTCATCAATTCAACATAAATCCGTAACTTCAAAGAAAAAGGCAACTAGCTTTAAAACTAGTGAGCGATTAAAATCACTCGAACCTCTTTCTTTTTACTAGCAAAAAGACTCGAACCCGAGACCTCTGTTAGTGGTATCAGCATACTTGTCACTAGAACAAGTTATCTTGACATATGTCACTAGAACAAGTTATCTTGACATCTTCAACTCTTGATAACTTGATGGCCAGCCACCATAAATGATATACCAATATTAGTATACAACTAAATTGCCCGAATGCCGAATGCGTTATAATTATTATTACTTCAAATCTTCAACTACTTGAAGTTGACAGTTTTATTAGTTTTGATAAATTATTGAGAATTTGGTTGATTGTATTATCTATGAGATTATGACAAAAAGTAACTCATCTGAAAGCACTCCTACTATAGACAACGAGTCTTTACTTATGTACACTATATTTAATTGGGGAAGGGGGAATTAGTTATTCTTTGAGTGAAGCCCCATGATCTTTTTTAGCCAATAAGCAAATGACATATGTTTAATTGTATACTAACTCCCATTTAGTTTTTTTTTTTTTTTAAATTTGCAAAAGCCTTTTATTATTTTATACATTAAATTATTTAAGTATAGTTATTAAAATCTACACTATATTTAATTGGGGAAGGGGGGAATTAGTTATTCTTTGAGTGAAGCCCCATGATCTTTTTTAGCCAATAAGCAAATGACATATGTTTAATTGTATACTAACTCCCATTTAGTTTTTTTTTTTTTAAAATTTGCAAAAGCCTTTTATTATTTTATACATTAAATTATTTAAGTATAGTTATTAAAATAAAATAGTTACTTATATATAATGTATATTTATTTAATCATTTTTATCATGCACATATTTTGAATTTCACAAAAAATATTTATCATCATATATTCATGTAAAAATTAATGTAACAATATATATTTTAATATAATAATCGAACTCGCACAGGTTGAACTGTGCACAAACATCTAGTTTACTAAAATGATAAATGTAAGACAAAGTATGTTTAATCAATTTATTAAATTAATGCACTTACTCTTAAATTAACTTCTTTTTCCCTCAAACAATAAAAATCTATCCTATATATAATCCACCAAGGGGTGAATTAGTTATTACAAATGAAGCCCCATGATTTCCATATTTGTAGGAATGAAGCATCTCAATATATTTGTAGGAAATATACATGAATATAATTGTATTATTTAAATTTTATGTATATTTTGTACATAACTACCCATTAATATTATCAAATAAATTTATTTTTCATTTTTCTAAAAATGACTTGCAAAAAAATCTTTTAATATTTTATTCATTAAATTATTTAAGCTTAGTTACCAAGAATTAAATAGTTACATAAAATTGCATATTTATTCATTGATTCTACCATGCATATGTATTTTTGAAATTCACAAATAATGTTTTACCATAGTATATTTATGTAAAAATTAATTTAAAAAAATATATATTATAAATATAATAAACGAATTCGCACAGGCTGGACTGTGTACAAATGGCTATTACAAATAATCATATTACATGAATACATTTCTAAACTCAGTAAATGAGAGTCTAGGCGCCAAATAAACAACTTCGTCTTTTCTGACCGCTGCTCCAATGAACTTCGCTTCCGTTATGTGACTCCAATACACGTAATGCCTGAACTTCGCTTTTTGGATGTGAATCCGATCCCCGAGGTGGACTTGAAACGACCGGAAATCCTAGAGAGTGGGTGCTCAAAATCGCCGAAATGCCTGAAAATCCCATTGAGTGGGTGCTGAAAACGTTGCAAAGACAGCCCCGAAAACAATGCAAAGACAACCACGAAAAGAGAGGAAGTAAGTTTAAATATACTCCTCTACGAGAATCAAATCCGAAACCTATTGTAAAGGGACTCGGGTCCAGTATCACTAGGCTAGAAGCCTTGAATAAATTAGCTTAATTGAGTAGCATAAAAACCTTTTTAAATTGAACATTGTTGTTACTTCTAAGGGCCTATTTAAATTTATTAAACGTTTAAATATATCAATTCAATACTTATTTTATTAGGTATGTCTGTTAATAAATTATATTAAGTGTTGAATAAATTAAGATTTTATTAAAATCCCTAACAAACTTTTAACTCAAAATTTTTAACTTAATTTTGTCCTCTCAACCAAATCAAACTTAATAAATTTCAACTTTTACATATTTCTCATCCCTTAACCCTTTAAGGTTTTATTCATTTACGTGACTTATCACTCTCTATTAAGTATTCATAAGTTCCAGACTTATCACTCTCTATTAAGTATTCATAAGTTATAATTATCAAATGTTTGAGTACAGTCTACCTTATGCGAATTAGTTGATAGTATTGATAACATTTATTTTTCGATTAGTATTTGCAAATTATGATAACCATTATTTGCAAATTGCAAAAAACATATGAAGGGTAGGAATTACTAAATAAATATATCAATTTTATGTAATGTTATTTAATTCATTTTAAGGAAGCTTAACTTTACAATAAATAATATTCATGCGGTTCTCTTTTAGTTGTCTTTCTAGCTTTTAGTATCTCTCTAGCATATTAATTACAAATTTATATTTTCAATATACTTTTTAATTACTTTTTCTTATGAAGTTATCAACCAATCAATTATAAAGTTTTAATTGATTGTCATTCTACATATTCAATATACTTTTTGACTCATTTTTATTATTTCTTCATCTATATGCAAATAGCTAGAAAGACAAGTAAAAGAGAATGGATGGTGTATAAGATTTATCTAAATTTATTTTCAAACAATAAAGTTAAATATATGTAATAATATTGTTGGGTGGTTACTATACAGAATATTAATAAAATTTAAATAATTTATATTAATTATTCCCCCGTTTCTAAATGATTGGTACATTTTGACTTTTGTGGTCAAAATTTAAGAACATTTGATGAAGACTTCTCATTCAACGATAAGAAATAATATAGTCATGTGGGATCTTGTTAGATTCAACTCAATATATATTTTTGAAATATCAACTTTTTTTATAATTTTTTTTTGCATGTAAAATAAGAGATATTTACGTTTTTAATCGTGTCTTCTCGACCAGGAAAGTCAAATATACCAATCGTTTAGGGATGGAGGGAGTATGTTCCTACAATTTAGGGAATCATGGGCTTCAAATAATTTTATATTAACCCCTTTCCACATTATATATAGAGTAGATAATAATCTTAGTAATAATGGACACATAAATTACTAATTAACAGAGAGTTAAAATAAAATCTGAGATAATTGCCTCCAAAGAAACTTGAACCCAAAACTTTCTATATGAAAGTTAGATCAAATGCTATCAAGTTATTAAATCGTTTATAATTGTATTCGCAGTAGCTGTAGTTATTATTGCTATTTATTGTTGTCGTTACTATTATTATTATGATATGGGTACAGTGATGGCCCCTCAAATATTATATTATACCATATCTTGACAATTTGACTTCAATGATGATGAGTCATGAGTTACAATTTCGTATTTCTTAAAACTTGGTCATAATTATTGCCATCTTCATTTTATTGATTTATTAGTTGAGTTTCTTGTCGTCAAGTTTCCTTTCTAAATTCTAGTTATATTGAACTTTCCACAAAAGTTAAGTAAACTAATTGTTAATATCAGAGCAAATGACTGGATAGATAACTTATGTTTAGATAGGGGTCTCGGTTGATCATCGATGTTTCAATTGATTTTGGTTGATCACTTTATATTTCTAAATCGATCTCAGTTGATATTTTAGACCTAAAATCTGTTAATTATCACCTAACTTACTCACGTTACTTGCACATGTCATTTTCAAGGGGTAAATTAGTCATTCAAGTCTTCATTGATTGTTTAAGATAATATTCCCTTCATCCTAAAATGATATAGTCATTTACTTTTTTAAGGTCTCCCAGATATGGCTTAAAATGTAAATATCTTTTATTCAGTTCACAAAAAAATTATAAAAAGTATATATTCTCATATTGGCTAATGAAAATTAGTGAAAAAGTCAAAATATCCCCATCAATTAGGTATGGATGAGTAATTCGATTGAAATACATACCGATTGAAATAATTAGATTTTGATAATAATTTAACTTGTATATTGATTGTTAAAGATACATACTTCATAATTAGATTAGGATACATTTAGATTTGGTAAGAATAAAATTATATACCAAATAAATGTGCATAAGTAAGTTTGAACTTAAAAATAATATGTATAAACTAATTATTGTAAAATAATGCATAATGAATGCGAATAATTTTAAAGGTTTTATTTAAACCTTATTTGTGCAAGTACTTTATATATTACCCATTATGCTAAAAGAATAAAAATATTACCATATAAGTCTCAAATAAAAGTTAAATATTAAATGAATTAAGTTAAATTTATAATTGGTGATTATTTTTTATGTTATTCAAAGCATAAATACTAAATTTAAATTCAGTTATTAAGTTAAATAGTTACAATGTTACGTAACTTAAACATTCTATTATTAGGATTAGTCAATATTATTTAATTTAACTAGATTTATTGTGATTTTTTACATTCTAAGGGAAACTTATGTTTGGGTTGGGGTCTCGGTTGATCACTTATGTTTCAAAGGATCCTTGATCACTTGTGTTTCTATATGACTTATATTTGCGATAACTTGAAATGACTAAATTACCCTTGAAAAATAACATGTGTTGGTCATGTGACGTGATTATGTGATAATTAACATATTTTAAGTCTAAATATCGACTGAGATCGATTTAGATAACATAATTGAACAACCGGGAATTTTTAAAACATAGATAATCAACTGGGAATTCTACCCAAATATTGATCAACCCAGTCATTTGTCCTAGATATTATATTAAATGCTTTTTAATTCAAATATAATGTAGTAATAATTTATATAGAGATACTATTATCCACAAAAATAAGGGTTAATGGCAGAAGATATCATGTATGTTTGCCTTAAGCTACAAGTCGATCACTCATGTTTGAAAGCGTTCCAATTCATCAATTAGCTTATGTTTCAAAATTTTACTCATTTGGTTTTCCGTCTACTACTCTTTTTGGTCAACGATTAGTCATGCACGTGACTTGCACGTGATATTTTAAGAGGGGTATTCCCGACGTTTCATATGGACATACATTAAGCAAAAAAAGGAAAAATAAAAAACCAAAAATAAATTTTAAGGGTTAATGTTAGGAGATATCACTTATGTTTGTCTCAAGTCACCCGTCGATTACTTAAGTTTTAAAGTATCCTAATTTATCACTTATATTTAAAAATAATATCGAGTTGATTTTTCATCCATCATTCATTTTGGTCAATGGTTAGTCAACGCACGTGAGCTCCATGTAACTTATGAAACCCTAAAAATGAAATTGAGCATAACCCTAAGTTGGATCGAGATAGACAACACTGAGCGAACTATATCCTTCAATTATTGGAAGCTCTTTTTTAACATTCTAAACAAATGACTCGTATCTTGGCCAAAATACTCCGATCATGTTATAGTAACAAAATAAAGAGAAAGTAAAACCAAACCGACATGCTTTAGAAAACACCAAATCATAAACTTGTTACCATGTGTGTTTAAGTTTAAAGGGCTTGTAAAAATTGAGGAGTAGTTTTGAATATACTTTTCTGCAAGCAATCTAGTCCTTAATTTCAAGAATTGTTTTATCTTGCACTTTTATATCATATTTGAGTATGAAATGTTCGATTTCTTGAAAGCAAAAGGTATCGGTAGACAGCTTCCCTATGAAGAGCTATCAAGTTGAAGAAGTTTGAAGTTCACAAGTTTAGGGGAATTATATATGTGAACCATTTCGAATCATAGTACAACATATGAACTAATTTAATTCTATCATGTTAGTGTGTTTTAATATCTTCCAATATGATATTCTGTTTAAATCTATTAATGTGCTCTAGTATGTTATAACAACAGTATTCTCGAACTTTAATCTATTAAGCGAATAACTAGTGATTCTTTGTTTCGCAGAATTTCTCCAATCGTAAAGTCACTGAATTGATGTACATTCGTAGAAACAAATGTAGGTGCTTCATGTGTAGCAACATACTGAATAGATTTCTGGCAAGGGGCGTCACGTATATAACATATTCTAACATACTAAAACTATTATAACACCCTATATAACAAACTATAAAATATTAGAACACAATAAAATACCAATATCACATATTAGAACACAAGATAATAAATGATAACATAATATAAAATAAATTCTGGTTGAGGGGTAAAATAGTCATAAATATGATAAACTTACAATAAAAAAATAAATGTCTTCATAGACAAATACATAGTTTGACCAGCGGTATTCTTCTAATTTTCTTATTTGATGAGTAATTCAACAACATTATTCAAATTATAGCGACTGAAATATTTCTTAGAGTGAAGTAATAGCAATGTTGTGTATGATGGGAATTAGCAATGGGGGAGATCTGACGGAGGAGTTGGCAAAGTAGTTGAAAGTGTTGGCCCATTTTCAACAATAAAAGCTCCTGCAAGTCCTACCGCAAGATGTCCTTCATTATGACAATGCATGAACCACACACCTAAAAATATATATAATTTATTTTATTGTTATGTTATAAATAAATTTCCAAAACATGGAGCAATATTTAATGTACTATAAATGTATACACATACCTGGATTATCTGCTCGAAATCTAATTACAACCCATCCGTTACGAGGCACGTTAACGGTACTTTGAATTGTTGGATTCACAAAGTTAAGGTTGTTCTGATCTGTTGAGGGGTCATAATTTCCAAATCCTTGGCCTAAGACGTGAAAGTTGAATCCATGTATATGCATAGGATGATTTTCAGGTGTAATCAAAGTAGTAGATTGGAAAACAATCTGAATTGTGGAATTGTACTTAAACTTGTTCAATTTTGTTGCCCTCTCAGTCATTATGAGTGAATCGTCATATCTATAAGTTTCATTAGTAAAGTCAAAGATGAGGGGTGGTTTATTTGGAAAATCAAGAGTATAAACTCCATCTATCTTTTTGTGATATGCATCAAGTATTGATAACTTTTCTGGATATTCAAAGGTTATGTTGTTCATTGAACCAACTGCTCTTATATCATCTGGTGCGTTTTTTACTGAACACTTTTTGTCCGGATCATTTATACTACATGGCTGAAATCCCAATCCAATACTTATGAGTATATGCTCATCAACTTCGAGTGGAACCGGATCCCAAAATGGTGCACTAACAAGCCCTGTTAAACTAGCCAGGGCCTCGTAAAACAACTCGTTATCATGATGATCGGGCATAAGTGGTAATTTTGGGACAACATTTGGTGCATCTTCATAAACAAGAATAGCAGTTCCTGGAGTGGGATCAAATTCGACTTCGGAATTGACGAAGACACTAGTAGTGATGTAGTATGGAGCTGGTGGTTGATCTGCTGTTAAGAGAACATCAATGGTTTGGCCGGGAGAGATAACTAAGACTTCTGTTAAGAATGGATTTGTATAAGAGGCATCTCTTGCGACTATTGTCATCTTGTGGTTTGCTATCTTTAAGAATATACTTGGATCAACTGCACCATTTATGATCCGTAGGAGATATGTTTTCCCATCACTAACTTTAACTTTAAATGTTCCTGGAAAATACAAACTTTATATTTTATTTCAAAATTATAATACTAATCTATATCTATTATGAATTTATGTATATGCATATCTTACTCACCTTATAAATAATTGATCATAATAAGAATAACCCAAAAACTTATTATAATATCAGTTATTATATTGATACCTGGCTCGCCGTTTTTGGTTGATAAAGGTAATTCCATGGCTGTATATTGCTCGTTTGTGTATACGTTTAAAGATCTTCGACCTGTTGTCATAATATAATGAACAATCTCAATTCTCACATACACTAGTTAATTTATTGTATATATTAGAAATGAAGTTTGAAAAGTTAATTAAATTACCATGTGAAGAGCAAGAATACATATCACCAGGCAAACCGTTTATGAGATTTGCATCGGAGCTATTTGGGCCAATTCCGGTGTAGTAAATTTGTTCAAGAAGATCTGTAACATTCTGATTCCACCACTCACCTACAACCAAAATAATACTACTCTTACACAAATAGATACTCCCTCCATTATAAAAAGACTCCATTTAAATTTTATAGCCACTTTCTAGGACTCAACTAATTCAATTTTTAAATTATTAGGGATCAGACTATTTTCACATGTTATATGTTCCATTTTGAATCTATAATAAGAATTAAATAATACCAAGAATGATCGCAACTTCCTCATCTGGCTTTTGAAAAGGGTAAGAACGATTAGCTTTTGGATAGATAATAAGAGCTCCATAAACAGTAGCACGGTGAAAATTGTTGTGTGCATGCCACCATAATGTTCCTTCTTGTCCGAATAATTTAAACCTATACGTGTAGTTGCTTCCGGAACTAATTGGACATTGTGTTATAGATGCAACTCCATCTGCCCAACAACTTAACTTTTGTTTTACTCCATGCCTGCATATCATTCGAGATCTTACCGTCAAGTTTGTTCAAGTAGGAATTGTGTTATCTTAATGTATAATATATCTAGGAAGATAATTCTTAACTTGGTCACAAATTTCGGGATAAAGTTGTATGTTAGTTTTTGATAATTAAATTTACATTTAGGTCAGTAATATTTGTTAATTAGGTGAAGGTACGGAAAGAGAGGTATTCGAACCCTTGGTAGTCATCGAAAGTCACCCAACTATTACATTGTATATAGTCCCGAATAGTGACAATTGAGAAATGTTGCACATTATTAGTCTCTATTTATTTCTAAAATATTTGTCACTTTGGAGGACCATACTAAATTATGTGTGCAACTTTGGAAAACTAACATACAAAAATGCAACCGTGGAACTAAAGTCCAACATCATTTCATCAGTATATCGAACCAAACAATAATTAACGTAACTCTAAATTTGGAATTACCACTTTAATTCACCTAGATCCATCCTAGAATCATGAATACATATATAACAATAACGAAAACATTACCAGTGGATAGATATCTCATATGGAGATTCGTTAACAACATGGACGACAAGTGAATCACCTTCCTCAGCATATATAGTTGGACCAGGAGAGCTGCCGTTTACGACAGTAACTATTTGGTCCTTGCATAGCCGGTTGGCAACAACACTATGCACCTGATAAATCATCATCACTATTATTACAATGAAAATTAATGTTATTAAGTTGAGATAGTTAGGAGTACTATTTTAATTTTGAGTAAATAAATGTGTATGTTATATATATGCATTCTTGCTTAAATAAAAATGGTTCCTTGACGCATGCATGAGAATGAGATCCTTTCTCAACCTCGATCATTATTAGAAATTAAACAACAAAGCGATAATACAACTTACAATAAAGGTATGTTCTACCAATTTGGCCGAAGCACATGAAGATAGATAAATTACCAAAAGAACTAATAATACACCCATTTTAAGAATACGTACGGGCAGGTAATTATTCTGATGCACAAGAAATAAAATGCGTTATGCCTTTTATAGACAAAGATCATGACACTACGGAACTCTTTTATTAATTGATCATGTACCATCCGTTCCTTTTTCTAATTTCCATTTCTATATTTAAAGTCAACCTTTAAAAACTTTAACCATTAATTTTTGTTATTCAATAAAAAATAATTAATAATATATATAGTCATGTATGAGATTTTGAAGAAAAATTAAATATTTGAATATCTTTATGTTTGTGTGATTGGAAAATGAAGAAAAAAAAGGTTTTTTTTTCATCTGGGCACCTCAACTTCTGATTTTATAACAAATAGGTACCTGGTGAACTTTTTATAACAAGTAGGCATTTGAGACGAAAATTTGGCACCTGAACTTTTGGTTTTCTCTTTTTCCAAATTTGAAACATTTAGATGGAGGACAAAATAGGCAGATTACATTTTAAACTAATTAAAGCAAGGATTTTAACCCAACCTCTACCCAACCCATTTAACCCAACCCCCATTAAAATCTATCTAATTCTTTTCAACTCTATTCTTTCATCAACTTTCATCAAAAAATTTAATTTAATTGCTTCTCTCTGTTCTTGCCCATTAAGACCAAATCGGTCAAGACCATAATTCAGGGACTATGATTTACTAAGAGATTGAGATTGGAAATCATCCCTAAGAGATGGAAATAAATTAATTTGCTAGAGATAATTACTACTCCTTCTTTTCTATCATGGAAATTCGCCCAAAAAAAATGGTTTTTCTTCCTTTTAGTATTTCGGCCAACTTGAACGGGAAGGGGCCGGGAGAGCTTTTGGTTTCTCAAGAGTTTTTCTAAAATTAAAGCATGAGAATAATGAAAAATAATGTAGTAGTATTTTTCTAATGAATTTTAAGTATGAATGGTCATTATGATGTCAAGTCTATTGAATTCCATCATATTAACAATCATCATTATTGCTAATGCATACACCCTATTATTATGTGATAAGATCTCGCACAATAATATTATTACCTCCCGATTGATACACTTTTCTTGGTTGTTGTTCTAAATAATAATTGTACTATTATTCTATATTCGGTTTGTTGTTTGTATGCGACTTCTTCACTTGATTAACAGTTTTAGCAATGTAATATAATATTTAACTGAATATTATTCTGACATATAAATTATGAGTGGACTCCTAGTAAACCATCATAACTGCTAATATTAATCAAGTGATCCCTTTTAATAAATTAAATGTCAACTAATTTAATATGTTATTATTTTGAACTTAATATTTTAAATATACTAATATTTGAAACAATCTAATTGTTCAGTGGAACATTTTATGAGATTAAAATGATCTCATATTTCCAACACTTTAACCAAAAGTGGCTCCAAACTTTACGTACTATTTTTCTATGAGACTTTTTATTTGTTATATACATATCTTATTTGTTTATTTTATCAAAAGCATAATACATAACTTCTTTAATACTGTAGTCATTTATATATTTTGAGATAAATATTTGAGAACTTATAATTTTGGTCATTAAAAAGTGGTAACGTTAAAATTTTGTGATGAAAATGTTAAATAACAATTTTATTTTAATTGGAGGTAATAGTAGAAAGTTATTATCGTTCTATAAATTTTATTGATCCAAAACTCTTTCATATTTGAAACATAAATACCCTCTCTATCCTTTTTTGTTAGAGATATTTAATACGACATAAAAATTCAAAGAAATTCAAATTCAATTTACAGTCTATATTTTCTTTCCACTTTTTAAAACTAAATAGGAATCAATTAAGAGATTTTTGTTTTGAGAAAATATCTACCAATTAAAGATGAAGGGAGTATCAAATATTTAGAAGGATTAACAAAATTCTCCACAGCGCAATTAAAATACAATTTGACTTACGCCAGATATGTTCTGCATGCTTTCATGCCTAATCTGGCGCTTTCACTACAGCTGATCTTTTAATTAATTCAAGCACGGTGGTCCCCTACAGCTACATGCCTACTAAAGACGCAATTTTGACAATTAATAACGCGATTGTCACAACTTACAACTATTGATCGACTTGGACAAAGAAAAACCAAGACTCAGGGACGGAGGTAGAGGGGTGCACGAGGTAGCACGTGCTCCTCTAGTTTTTGACATCTGAAATTACTATTTTACTCTTAGTATAAAATTTATATTTTTTCGTTCTTTTTTATTTGTCTTTATAGCCTTTATTTTTTGTTTGTAAATATTTGTCTTCCTAGCATATTAATTATAAATTTACATTTTCAATGTACTTTTTGATTTTTTTTTATGAAGTTATTAACAAACCAATTATATAGTTTTAATTGATTGTCATTTTACATTTCCAATGTGCTTTTTGGCTACTCTTTATTTTCCTTAATTTATGTTCAAATGGCTAAAAAGACAAATAAAAAAGAACGGAGAGAGTAAAACTTTTATACCCTTAATAATCTAAAATATTACGTACTATATTACATATGTTAGTTTGAATTATATAATATAGCAACATGGACTCTTTATTATTAATCCAACTTCCAAGACTTATCTTAACCCTTAGTTACGGGTAGGTTTTTTTGTTATCTCCACACCATATCAATTTTTTTTATTAATGCTAATGTTTTGTTTCAAATATGATAAAATTTGTTGTTTTGAATAAGTAAGAAAATTCTATTTAGATTTATATGCATATATTTTTCAAAAGAAATGATTTTGTGACTTGGGTTGATCAATTTGAGTTTTCTTTCTTGTGTGTGCCACAATTGTAGTTTTGAATGATCAAGAAAAGTTTAATTGTAGAAATTTATTGGTACATTTTTTATATAAAATGTATTTTTTTATTCAGCTTTGATCAATTTTGAGTTGCTTCTGACCGTTGTCGTTCTGATAATCAATATATTCAATTGTGTCAAATGAAGCTATCATACAGAGGTTTCAAAGCATGACAAAGCGTTGTGATCAATTGTAACTTGAACTTTTTTAATATGCTTGTCATACTTTTTTGTATTGACTTTTAGATTTTTTTTTTAATGATTCCACATTTTAATAATTGTGCTACCTCTTCTATTATTTTCTGCGTCCGTCCCGTTCCAAGAGGCAATTTTAGAACAGTCTGAAACTATACGGGAGGTCATGGTCCACCCTGAATTTCAAGGAATCATCATATTTATATTTCTTTATTTTCGTTATTTTCAATTTTTTAATATTTAATGAAATAATAGTGTAATATTAATGGACCAATATTACACTACTTAATTGGTAAATTTTCGTTTATTATCTGTTAATAATAGATAATTGAAGATATTAATATGGAAAACGAATATAGAGTTGCTTCTACGGATAGTATAATTGATGATTATGATATACTAGTATAATCAATGATTATGATATAGTATAAGGTTATAGAGTACATTTGGCTTATTTCTACAGATAGTATAATCGATGATTATGATAATAGTATAAGGTCGTAGAGTATTTTTTAGATAAATTTTATAATTTTTATTATGTCTTATGCTGATTTGTTATACACACCAGAATAGTAAATTTTGTTGTGAAATGACTATTTTGCCCCCTATCTATAGTAAGGAAGAGAGTTAAGTTGGAGGCAAAATAGTCATTTACACTCAGCAACAACACTATTTTGGTGTATATAGGTTACCTAGTGTTTAGTTTAACTAACTAAATCTATTTTTGTTTCAACTTGGCCCCCTAATTTTACATCCTGGTTTCGCCCCTGATTCTATAGTATATGAATGAGGTAAATTATGGGATATACCTCAACTGATCAGGAGATTAGAGCTTGTCTGTTAACTACTTCGAAGTACAAGGTCAGTTCTCATTCAATTGTATGAAAAGAAAAAACTGTTAATACTTTATACTCTAATTCTTTATTAGTTGAGCTTTGTTCCGTAGCCCTTGATTATAGGAGATCATGAAAATTAAACAATTAATGGTCAAATCTCTAGACCGTGACAGTATACAACGTCGAAATTACTAATTATTGGACAATCAAATCTTTATTACTAGATCATAGATATGATAACCTCACCAGGTGCCCATATTATTGCTATAAATATATGGAGTATTATGATACTTGTTATGGATGTACCCAGAAATTTTATATAAGCATTTATTTCATCTTTCAAATTATAAAAATCATATTTAGCGAACGATAATATAAAACTGTTTTACTTGTTTTCAAAGGCTATGAATAGTTTATTAATAAAAAATAATGATAATTGAAAAGGTAAACTATTCTTGCCTCATTTTTGAGACAAGACTAATTTTTGGTCTGCAACTTTGTATCATTGGGATCGCAACCTAGCTATACCTGAAGAAGCCCGTATTCTCAGTCCGGGACCTCGCAAAAAATGGAATAACATGGCAATTGGGCCGGGAGACGGAAAATAGATCAAAGTGTGGGGTATAATTGGGTCGAACACACAGGTTCACAGAAGATCATTACCCCAGCTAGACGTGTTAAACGAACCGGGCCTGACCGGGCCGCCCGAGGGCCCGGCCCCTTCAAAGCCCGGCCCCAGCCCCAGCCCCTTTGCTAAGGGGTCGATTAGGGGCCTTGGGTTCAGGCCCGGGCCCGGCCCCAGCCCCCTCAGAAGCCCCCGGGCTTTAGGCCCGGCACGGCCCCCAGGCCCCTCAGGCCCGGTACACGCGGTATACCGTGTAATTTGACACGGTATACCGTGAAGGACCAGTAGGTTAATGCCATTTTGACACGGTATACCGTGTAATTTCACACGGTATACCGTGTGAAACATATAGCATCAGTTTAAAACAGACAAACAAGTTCAAACTCAAATTCAACACACAACTAATCATGATTCAACACAAGTTCAAACACAAATTGACGATAAAACATAAATATAAATTCGACATAAGTTCAAACATAACTTCATACATAAATTCGGACCCAATGTTTTGATGAAATGTAAACCTAAACTAATTATCATTATCTTCATCGTCATCCTCATCATCATCTTCATTCTCCTCATCATCATCATCTTGGTTCGCCTGATTCGCTCGATTCCAGCTTTCCTCGATCTTGTCCGTGATGTCGATAACCCTCTTCGAGACCACCTTTTGATCATTGACCAACCACTGCATATGATTCTGCATCAACCCCATGTTGGCTTTCATCGTCGCCACATCTCCTTTAATCCCATCAACATCCATTCTAATCGCCGCCATATTTCCACATAAAGATTCCAACAGTTCCCTATCTGTTTGCCCGGGTTGTGTTTGCCAGGGTTGTGCAGAGGAGGAAGATGCCCCGGCACCGGCGCCGGTGTCTTGTTGATAGGGTAACCACGCAATAACCAAATTATCATCAAAGGCAAATTGACTAGGAGGGGGAGAAGGGGCTCTACATCTATTGGTCTGCCATATTTCTGCTAGGTGGTCCGGAAAGTTGTTATAAACTTCGTCCGAAGTATAGACGGAGTTATTCCACATGTAAACCTTAAGAGCATTTAGTGATGTCCTTCCCAACTTCAATGATTGGTGAAATTGAGTAGGTTTGCAACCTCTCAACGGGACTTGATTCCTATCAACTAAGATTTTGGAGATTATCATCCCATATGGACACACTCGGTCTTATCCATTTGCCGTTGCATATGTTTTAGCATCAATGTAGGCACATTGAGTTGTTGACGATTAAGAATGCACCAAACCATCATTGCATGAATATGCGAAATTTGACTAGCATTGTTGTTGGTCGGCAATATGATGTTATTTACTACTCTAAACACCACCTTTCCCAATCCGGACAAGTGTTGCTTATACGCGTATCTAGTATCACTACCCATGCCATTATTTAGGAAGTTCACACATGTTTGTTGATCTACCGGCCAATTAGACGACCACCCCCTTATTGGATAATCACTAACTCCGGTGGTACACAAATGAAACTCATCAACTAAGTCCGCCCCTCTCAAGTTCCACCCAAAACCATTAACTTGATATACAACTCTATCGGTAAAAAACGTAGCCGTTTCGTAAAATTGTTTAACTAAGTCGGGGTACCATTTATAATGAAACTCATCAACTAAGTCCGCCCCTCTCAAGTTCCACCCAAAACCATTAACTTGATATACAACTCTATCGGTAAAAAACGTAGCCGTTTCGTAAAATTGTTTAACTAAGTCGGGGTACCATTTATCATGAAACTTACAAATATCGCTAAGACCCGACACATCTAACAATTCAAACAACAATGGGATCAATATTTCGGTTTGGTCAATGTACCTTCCCGCAAATGGAACCAAAGTTTGCTTTTTTGCAACCACCACTTCCTCCTCCATCTCCGCCATCTCCTCCTCGCTTTCCGAAGTTGAATCCTATATCACACGTTGTGGGGGTGCTGCATTTTTCCTCCTACTCCTACCTTGTTTGCTTGATTCGCCCAAATTCCTTTTAAGTGCTTTTTTGGGAGCCATAGTGAATTTTGGTTGATTTTGTTAAGAAATTGGATGAATTTTGGTGTTCTTTTGTTGAAATAGTTAAAGGGTGATGATTGATTGTGGAAATTGTGGAGAAATTAGGAAGATTGAACAAAATATTTGAGAGAATTCGAAGTAGGGTTTAAGAGAAATTTAGAAGATTTGTGATTTTTGGTGTTTGAATGTTTCGAACCCTATTAAAAAAAGCTAAAACATGATTACACGGTATACCGTATAAGAAACACGGTATACCGTGTCAAAATGGCCAAACCTTACTGGTCCTACACGGTATAATGTGTCAACTATACGGTATACCGTATATAATACGCGGTATACCGTCTAAGTTCACAGTATACCGTGTCAAAATAGCCTAAACCTACTGGTCCTACACGGTATACTGTGTCCAGTACACGGTGTACCGTGTAAACACGTATACACCGTGTAAACACGGTACACCGTGTACTGGACACAGTATACCGTGTACTCTGTTTTTTCTCATATCTTAGTTTTTAAGGGGAATATTTGAAAATAGAAATGGTGTTTATTATTAAGCCGTTCACAGTTTATACTCGTGCGGGCCAGGAGATTACAATAATTCAAACCATTACAATAATTGAAACGATTACAATGGTTTAAGCTAAATTACTCTTCTATTAAATCTAAATTATCTTCGGACTCGAGTAAATCTTCTTCATCACTCTCCAATGGCTCTTGGGCTTCTAAGTCTTCTTCAATGTCGCTAATGTCGTCGAATAAATCATTTTCGTACACTTCCATGACTGAGTCTTTATCTTGCATCCTTTGCTCGGCCGCCGTCCAATCTTTGATTGCAACACAAACTTCAACCGCGCTACTTGTAAGTCTTGAACGCCTTTGTGTATATTGAAGTTTTGCCACACTAAATGCCGATTCACTAGCTATGGTCGACATAGGAATAGCAATAACCTCCCTGACCATTTTACATAATATCGGAAAAATGTGTCCTTTGCTAGACCACCATTTTAATAAATCGAAAGGGTTTTCATCGTTATACATGCTCAAGTCAAAATCCGTGTTCAAATATTGAGTTAACTCATTCAAATCTTGTACTTGTGTAGTAGAACTAGCGGCGGATTGTTGCAATGCATTCCTAAGGTGATTATGTTGACTCCTTATCTTAATGCCCGTGCGGAAAGCAATCGACGAACTAGAACCGGTTCTTTTAGGATTCATTTGAGCATTCTTAGTTTGGAACTTGTTATACATTATAAATAAATATGCTTCAATTAAATCTTTATATTTCTTCATATCATAACCTATGACTTGCACATTATTAGTTTCTAATGCATCATAATACATGTCAACAATTAAATGAAAATTCGAAAGCTTCACATTAGGATCTAATATAGCACCAATAGAATATGCATAAGGGATGGGATGAAAATACTTTAAAAACCATTCTTCCATATTGGGGACCATATCGCATACGACTTCTCTATTCCTATGTTTATTCATATGCATAACAAGGTTAACAATACATTCTAAGGCAAGATGTATGTTAGGTGAATATTGAGTAGAAAATTGTTTGGTGTAATCCTTAAACGGTTCTAAAAATTTAAGCAATTCATAACAATGTTTCCACACGGTATATGAAAGAGGAACATAATAACTAGCCTTCGGAGCAAATTGGTCATAAAATTTAGTGATTTCCTCCTTATACATATAAGCACGAAGTAGAAGGTCATAGGTTGAATTCCATCTTGTTTCAACATCTAAAATTAATTTTTTGTACTTCTTACCACTACTAACAACAATTTTCTTGTATTCATGTTTTTTTACACCCCCGTTGACAACTAAAAGCACGGCCCTTTTAATAGGTGCAATAAACTCACTCAAATCACATTAATTCCACGATTAGCAACTAATTGAATTATATGACATAAACATCTTACATGGAAAAGTTCTTCAAAGTCCGGTTTACATTTCATTTTAAGTGATTCTTGAGCTACATTATTAGCGGATGCATTATCAAAAGAAATAGAAGCAATCTTTTTTAAACAATTGTATTCTTGAGCACAATGAATAATTCCTTCGCTAATTTGCACATTATTATGTTTAGCAATTGATCTAAAATATATAATCCGTCTTTGTAACAACCATTCATTATCTACCCAATGACATGTTACACACAATATATCAAAATCATCAAATGAACCAATATCACTAGTTAAACAAACTTTCCATGGCAAATTTGCAAGCATTGAACTTAAAAGAGTTTTTTCATTTTTAAAAAATTTAAATGCATCGCTCCTTAATGTACTACGGGGAATACGTTTAGCACGAGGGTTGACGGCCTTTTGGATCCAATTACTAAAACGCCAACCATCACAATGACTAAAAGGTAAAGAACTACCTAATACAAATTTCATTGTTTCTAACCGATATTGCATATCATTAAAAAGAAAGGTCAAACCGGTGTTAACATCGATCGTTCCTTGTATCCCGTCTCCCACACCGGGAATGGAATTCTTTGTGACGTTATGAGTACTTAAGTGTCTTGACAAATGACCCGTACCACCACCTCCCCCACCGGTTTTCCATGACATATCCTTCCTACAATGTAAACATGTCGCGATATTTTTCACTTTATTCGGTTCATAATGTTTCCAAACCCACGAAGTTTTTTTACGTGATATAGCACCCGAATTAACACTACTACTTTGTGAATTAAGGACGGGTAAGTCATCTAAAGGACGATCATCTTCTAAGTTAATGTAGTCGTTAGACATACCACCACTAACGTTACTTCTACGGGCCATTGATAAAATTACAAATTGAATTTAAAGAGTAAAAAGGATAGAGATTACCGAATCCAATAGAGAAACAAGCCTAAATGAAAGCCTGATGAATGCGATCAAGATGATGTATTGATGTGGTAAAGCCCGATGAATGCGATCAAGATGATGAATGCGATCAAGAGATTACTTATAAATGATTGAGATTGCTTGAGAGTACTTATGAATGCTTGAAATAGCTGTGGGAAATGAATTGAATTAGTGTCCTATTTATAGAGCCCACAAATCATACAAAGAATCTGTTTTCGTTGCTACACGGTATACCGCATGTGATGTAATCTAGCCGTTGGTAATTAACTGATACAAATATTACAAAAAAGTATCAGTTAGTTATTCCAACGGTCGGAAAATTATCCGTTATATTTTACACGGTATACCGTGAAGGTTACGCGGTATACCGTGTAAATCATTCTATAAGTAGATCAGTGGGGTCATTCATCCCACTTCCATAGTACCGTTAACACCTTCTATAATTAACTGAATTATGGCAAATCAACCTCCGGCACAACGATTTTTCAAGCTCATTAGCGATCCACCACGTGCGATGATCGTAAGAACTAATCTTCTTGTTTCTTATGTTATGTTATATTAATGTCAAATGAATTAATGAGTTTTTTTTATTTAAACAGAGAGTTGCTAGATGTTTCATTCAAAAATATCAACTATCGCTTATTGGTCAGTGTAAACTCTATTCTGATGAGCGATATTTTGACAAAAACTTAACGGTCTACGATGATGAATTATACCTTGCTAAAGGATGGTTCGAAGTCATGATGGAAATGCAGATGATGCCGGCTGATTTTGTGACCTTCGACTACGATCACGAAAAGAGTCGTCGTCACTCGTGTATTGTGTTCAACGTCCACGTGTATGAGGCGAATGGTTGCGAGAAATTAGTTGATAGAGATTTATAATATTTAAAAAATGTAAATGTGAAGCCCGCATGAATAATATTAATATTTATTATATGAATAATATTAATATTTATTTTTATTAATTATTATCTATTAATTTCTTACAAAATAGTAAACCTCAATTTTTTCCGACTCACGGTATACCCTGTAGTTATACACGGTATACCGCGTGAGCCCGGTAGGCCCGTCAGTGGAGGGGGACTGGGCCAGATAGGGGTCTCAAATTCCTTAAGGGCCCGGCCCGGCCCGGTAGAGATGAGGGGGCCTGCACGGGCTTCGTGCCGGGCCGGGCTCGGTCCTTCCTTAACGGGCCGGGGCCGTCCAGCCCGGTTCGTTTAACACGACTAACACCAGCAAATGAGGATTTCAAGCATATTACAGTATCTGAAGTCATTGACACTGAGATTAAGGTCTGGAAACTTGATAAATTACAAGCTCTTTTCCACCCAATTGACTGTGCAACTATACTACAGATTCCGCTAAATAGGCTCGATATGTCAGAAAAACCAATATGAAGGGACACACAGACTGGGGTCAATGGGTCGGGTTTGGGTTGAGTAGTAAAAAACCCGATAAAATTGGTTTGGGTTTACACTATTGAAACCCGACCCAACCCGAATATTATACATATTAATTTAAATTTGTAATATTATGCTTAAAATTTTAGACTTATTATAAAAAAATATATATGCGAATTCAATAGCCAATATAATTAAATACTACAATAAGTCCACTTTAAATTTCTAACCTAATAAACTAGTATTTATATATATATAATTAGTCATAGAGGCGGCACTACATGTGCATAATGTAGGAAGTTGTTGTTCTATTAAGTTTTTGTAATTGAGATTTCTCCAAATGACTATCATGTGAATAGTTTAAGCTAATTTAGTTTTAAAAGTGTAATTTATTCATTAAGAATACTCTTATTAAAAAAACCTGAATAAAACCGCAACCGCCCCGGTGCATAATTGCATATATAAGTTTGATGAATAATTGAAGATGCTACTCGGACTCCTCGAATTTTAGTAAATTTCAAGATTTTCTACAACGTCACTCTCAAATATTCTGATTCGTTTTTCACCACTTCAAATCATTTTTCAAAGAATGGACACGTATAGTTAGATAAATAATAAGATGTGTTCAAGTTTAGATTTTGAACGAAAGAAAAATGATCTCAATAATATCAACATTGAGTGAGTAATTACTGATGAGTAAGTTTTTGTTATATGTAATTAATATTATTATATGTTATCTAAGTTAAATATATATTAGTCTAATTTATCTTTATTAATCGTTTACATGTTGTAGATCGAAAACATGATATAACCATAATAATGTTGCAATATTTTATAGTTTTTGATACTTAATTTGCGGATATTTAAATTTTGAATGAGTTATTAATGGTTTTATACGATTCTATAATTATTATGATTTTTGTTATTGTAATTTATGAGGTATATAATTCTACTTGTTAAAATTAATGATGTCTGACCCGAACAACCCGCCCAACCCAACCCGAAAATCGGAGGACCCGAAGCAGCGGGTAGAATAATTCTTGGGTTGGGTTTGGGTCAAAATTTTAAAACCCGACAAATATTGGGTTGGGTTTGAATTTAGCCAAAACCCGCCCAACCCAACCCATGTTCACTCCTACTTATTAGCACCAAAACGGCAATTCCCTCACAACACGCACTATGCATCTCATAAATCAATCATGCCATATTATAGTATCGAACTTAGGACCTTCTGGTTATTGGCAAGAGCCTTTTCCACTAGACTATTCGATTAACTCATATATATAACAAACTTAATTGACGAATTCCATACATTATTATTTCTATCCTCTCACGAGTTTAATCGGTTTACTAGAATCATTTCTTGTATGTTAACTCGTTTGGTGTTAATTTAAAGCATTTCAAATTTATTAAATCAATCTTATGACCATTTTATTCTGATATACGTGTGTACAATACCAATCTTATTATAAAGGTAGATAATCACAATAATATTAATCTTGCCTGTGTGGTGACTCTGTTGATGTTTTTCAAGAGAGTAATTAAATTATTGAATTGTGTTTATCTCGCCTTAATAACTAACGACATCAACCAACTAGAATATTATATATCCGTGCAACAAAAAATTGCCTATTGTGATGGCAGCTGAATCTTCACTTGTGATTTGGAAAGTCTACTAATAAGTTAAATAACACGTTACTCTCGTCCACATTAAATAAACAACATCTATCGATATGTATACATACTTTACATTTTATATCATTTGTGTCATTTTACCAACGAAATTTTTTACTGAAATAATCTCAATAGATTTATGCAATTTATACTTTAGTCCCAATAAATAGTTAATTTGCAGAAATTTTCTAGTAATTAGTACAAATAGTGTACTTTAGTCCCCTAATTTAATTTAGACATTAAAAATAGATACGAATCCTCAAAAATTGATTGATTTAGCAGCAAAAACATAAATCTAGTCATTGTGCTAGGGGGAAACACAATTACAACTTAACTTGGGGCCAAAATCAAAAATTGAACACTTAATATCTAAACTCCATCAACATCGTGGAGTGGTCGCCCCAAATGGGGGATGTGGAATATGAAACATGGGGGAAAAATGGTGGTATAACTAAAATTATCAGATATGAAAGTTTTGAGCCAAATTGAATAAATTGGAGCACACTCACACATTTGTGGGCTTGGTTTAGACTCTTCCTGTTTTTGCCTTAAACTCCTAATATAAGGACCAAATTTATGTTTTTGTCCTAGAATGAATCAATTTTCACAAATTCACATATATTTTTAATGTTTAAGTTAAATTAAGGACTAAACTACACTATTTGTATCAATTGTTGAGACTATTTTCGCAAACCAACCATTTATTGATATCAAAGTACAATTTGCACATATTTATTGGAACCATTCCAACAATTTTCTCACCTAAGTGGCATATTTTACATTTTATATCATTTGTACGGTTTGCATCGTTCCATTTCCATAACAAATAAGTAAATCTTTTGTTACTATGTAGTAATCATAATAACTATTTGATCATTCATTATGTACTTTAAGTGAACTTTGTTACAAAAATAATTTTCCTGTTAAGTCATAATAATGTAATAATAATTGAGTTAACTGTTTGTGATGCTACAAGTATGAGTTAATTGCCATGTTGGTTCTATTAAGTGAGATCAATTTGTACTTTCGTCTCAGTAATTAATAATGTTAAATTGCAGTACTAGTCTCTTATAGTGTAGAAGTGGTTTTCATATAATCTTTGAATTAACCTTGCCATTAATAATTGACTGATTTTAGTATTTAGATATAAGAATAAAAAATTTAAAACTTGTGGAGGTCATGTTTTGATATTGGGATTGAGAGTTACTAAATTAACTTTGCCATTAATAACCACACCAAATCCTAAAACATGAGCCCAAAAATTACAAAAATTGTGTTTTCAACCCAAAAATACTAAAATCCATCAATTATTAACGAGATGATTAAATCATGGACTATTTGCGAACTACCTATACACCACGAAGGAGTGTTACTATGTCACTTAGTGCGACGCAAGTGCAACTTGACCTCACCTACTAGGATTATTGGTGCAATTAATAGCAACTTGTGGTATTTGTTGCAATTATTTAGGAGTAGGGAGTAGAATGATAAGTATTTTCATACAAGTAGTAAATTAGAAGTTGAATTATCGAGAGTGGATCCGGAATAACGGCATCTAATTTCCAGGTTCGTATGTCCATCTTCTTCTCCACTCCTCTTATTAGTCAATCATAAACTCATACTTGTCGGATATTTTTGGAGAATAAAGTCTTGAAATATTTTGGCATTAGATGATAAAGCAGGGGTTTGCATTGGCGTTAATTGTTGTTATTATTGTGTGGGTATATCAATGTTTTGTTCCTCCTCCTCCTAATGTTTGTGGTACTCCTGGTGGACCACCTATTACTGGACCAAGAATTTCTCTAAGAGATGGACGATATCTCTCTTATCAAGAATCTGGCCTCCCCAAAGATGAAGCTCTATACAAGATTATTTTCATTCATGGCCATAGCACTAACAAGAAAGATGATTTTATTGCTTCATCGGTAATTCGATATCCCACAACTCGCTTATTCAATTACTCTATTGTTACCGAATATCTCAGGTGATGCTTTTCATTTTCCAAGGGCTTGGTTGAAGAATTTAAAATGTACATGGTGGCATTTGATAGGCCGGGTTACGGAGAAAGTGATCCTGACCCAAAAAGAACCATACTATCTTCAGTTTTAGATATAGAAGAACTTGCTGATCGATTGGATTTGGGATCCAAGTTCTATGTTGTTGGGTACTCGATGGGAGGTATGATAGCATGGGGGTGCCTCAAGTATATTCCCCACAGGTAAGATATTGTTCAAGTTATAAATTTGTATTCTCCACATTTCTCAGTATATATATCCATATCTTAGTTAACAACAAGTATATATTTGTTTCGGGAATGAAACAGGTTATCAGGAGTTACATTAATAAATCCAGGTATAAGTTTTTGGTGGTCAGGGCTTCCTATACCACTAGTTGAACAAGAATTTCGCAAAAAAGATCCATGGAAGCAATGTCAACTATGTATTGCTCACTATGTTCCATGGCTTTTGTATTGGTGGCAGACTCAGAACACTCAACATCTATTCCCCCCAAACATCAACACTACCTATTTAGATGATTTTCCAAAATCAGATTCTGTTCAAACCTTAGAGGTATGTAAATTCTACCAAGCTATTTCGAATAGGATCACACTTCAAAACTGCTATCTATGCTGTTAAGTTAGATTGTTTCCATCATAAAATTATGCATCGCGAATTCAGAGCGAGTGAACTGAGTATAGTCATCAATATATATATTTACTGATCTTCGCTATTGAATTATTTGTTCTGTTTCCAGGAGTACTCAACACAACAAGGATTGTATGAATCATATTTACGAGACCTAATAGTTAATTTTGGAGAGTGGGAATTTGAACCTATGGATCTGCAAGACCCCTTTGTTAGTGTACACTTATGGCAAGGTGGCTTAGATAATACAGTGCCTGTTCCCTTGCAACACTTCATTGTGCAGAACATGTCTTGGGTTCATTATCACCAAGTTGAAAACGGAGGGCATAAATTTCCTTATGAAAATGACGTGGTGATCGATCAAATTTTAACAACAATTGTCATGGATGGATCAATAATATCATCATCAAAAGATGGAACCTACCTCTGAGAAGCCATCATAGTATCAATAAACCAAGCGAAGCATCAAAGTTACTCATGTAAGATATATCTTATAGTATAATTTTTCACACGGTTGCTTTCTCAGTGTTTTTTTTATGAAGATTGAACAAATATTCGTGTAATTGCTAGCTTAATGCTTAATTTGATCATTAGGAGAAAATATATATTCACCCAAGTAATGAATAATAATCTTAATGCAACAATCTATATATACTACACAAATAGTCTTCGGAATGTTTCTTTCTATTCCGAATATCAAGCAAAATAATTCTGAGCTACTTTGTACTCTGAATTTCACACAAGGCCCCCAATAGTAAGACACACATAAGGTTTATTACTTGGCATTAAACCTTATCTATGAATTGTTATTGGGAACCAATTATGAAACTAACTCGCAACAAATTCAAGAATGATTGGCTTCCTTCATATATATTACAGCCTAGATGTTGATTGTACATTGCTAGCATTGCGGGAGATCCGAAGGTGGTGGAGGTAGAGTTGTGGCCGAAGTCGGTCCGTTTTCTACAATGAAAGCATTTGACATACCAGTTGGTTGATTGTGCCCTTCGTTGTGACAATGATAGTACCATACACCTGTAGTGAAGTTCAGTTATCATCATGGTAATTAAGGTAGAGAATAGGAATTGATATTCAAGAGATAATAAAATGGTTGAAATAAAATGTTAAAAGACTCTTAACAATTTGGATTTTGCCAAATTTCTGGACGTACCAGGATTATCAGCTCGAAATCTGGCAGCAACCCATCCATTCGAAGGGACACTGATAGTATGTTGCATGGGAGGATCCACAAGATTAAATTTTTTTCGATCTCGCCCAGGATTGTAATTGCCAAGCCCTGTTCCCAAAACATGGACATTGAAGCCATGAAAATGCATAGAGTGGAACATCGACAACTTGAAAGCAGTGTTTTGAAACACAATCTCAACGGTGGTGTTGAATTTCAATTTTTTGACTTTGGTGGCTCTCTCTCTCCAGAACATCGAGCTATCAAAATTGTCGTATATGTAATTATACTTGAGGGGAGGTTCATTTGGAAAATCGGTGGTGTAAATACCGTCGACTTTGTGGTAATAGGCTTCTAGGAGAGAGAGCTTGGAAGGCAATAGAAATGATACGTTGTTTAAGGCACCAGCCATGCGTTGATCAAAAGGTCCTGCACACTTCTTATAGGGATCTCTTCTATCGCATACCATCATACCAAGTCCAATTGTCACAAACATATGTTCATCTACTTCAAGCGGAACTGCCTCCCGAAAGGGCCCCGTAGTAAGTGTCCTCAAATCTTTGAACGCATTTAAAGCTAAATCATCATCAAATGTATCTGGCATAAGAGGCATTTTTGGAGTAAACAGCTTTGGTGGGACGTTCGAATATTCAATTATCGCCGTTGCTGGAATGGGATGAGGAACGCCATCCGGGTGTGGCGAACTGCTATATGTACCTGATGCTATGTAATATAAGGCTGGTGGTTGATCAGTTGTTACAAGAACATCAATAGATTGACCAGGGATTACGAAAAGAACGTCGGTGTTGTATGGCTTTGTGTATGAACCATCTATAGCCACAACGGTCATATGATGATCTGCTATCTTGAAGAATTGATTGATATTGAGTAACGCATTGACGATCCGGAATAAGTATGTTTTTCCAGGAACCACCTTCAGCTTAAAGATATCTGATAATGAAATATAGGAAGATTTGATTTAGTAATGCAGTTGTATAAGAATACAATGTTGTTAAGTTATATACATTATAATTACTTGAAAATAAAAAATGTTTGATATGAAAGTTTTACTTATTTTATTGTGAATAAGTGAGGAGATTACCTGGTCTTGTGGTTTCATCAAGACTTTGTTTGATGGTTGAATTTTGTTGATCCATGTTGAGGAATCTGCGTCGTTCTGTTTCATCAAGATATCATTAAGAATGAATTGATAAACATTACAATAATGGTATGCTTATAGATAATCATATTCGAAATTTGGCTCCTAAAATCAGTTGTTATCTGCTTATTATAAGATACCATGCATCGTCGCAGATTTTATCCAGATGGTATAATAAGTACTTACGATTGGTTGGGCATGAGTACATATCTCCGGGAAAACCATTGATAAGGGTAGCATCAGAGGAGTTAGGTCCATTTCCAGTGTTTATCAAGCCTTCCAAGATGTTTGTAATATTTTGATTCCACCACTCTCCTGCAATATATACATATATTGATATGAGAATATAATTCAATGTCTGGTGTAGTAAGAATGCAAATACGGAGTATTTTATAGGTAATAAATTACCTAGGAATATTGGAACTTCGTCATATGGTTTAGCAAATGGGTAAGAAGAGGTCTTGGGATACACAATGAGAGCCCCGTGTAGAGTAGCGCGATGGAAACCCGAATGTGCATGATACCAAAAGGTTCCTTCTTGTCCGGAAACATTAAATCTGTAGGTGAAATTATTTTGTGGTTGTATAGCACATTGAGATATGGATTCCGTTCCATCTGCCCAATTACTCATAAATTGTCTTATTCCATGCCTGCAATATTAAATTTTTTATAAATACAAGTATTTAAATTAAATGAATTGGTTGTTATATTTTATTGTAGATTGACATGGCCAAACTGTACATCTGTATATATAAGTATCGTATCGCGCATACATTTTAAAGTCAGCGGTGGAAAATCAAACCCTGTAATGTTATTCAAACTTGTATTAGGATAAGATAAGTCATATTCAATTATTCATCCTTTTTTCATACTGCCTCCCATTCTTTTTTTCAACTCATGTACGTTTCCGGTTTACCAGTTAAACATTTGATCATAATAAATACAATTATATTATATATTTTAAATATATAAGGTATAACAAGTATTCCCCTGCTTTAATTTTGGACATGAAAACTAAGAATATAATTAATTTCAATTTGAATCCTTTGGAGGATGGAGCCACACATGGACGAAATCAGGATGAAATTAGAGGGGGTCAATTTTGAGAAAAATAAAAAATGGGACCAAATAAATAAAAAACGGTTAAAGTATCAAAATATATGTTAAAAATGTAGTTAGGAGGGCTTGAATCCATGACCTCTACCTTTTAAAGGAATGATCTAACCAACTAAGTTACACTTTCACTTATTTTACTTACATTTTTTTATTATATATCACAAAAATTTGAAAAATTACATATAAAATATAACGGTACCGAAAGACCTAGGGAGCCGGTGCCCCTACCCCGCTAGGTCCGCCCCTGGAGCCACATACATGGGCTACTAGGTGTCTTATTACAACATGCATGTCAAAAGTTTCAATATCTAAGTATATACGAAGAATGTGAGTTAATTGAATAGCCTACTGGAAAAATCTTTTGCTAGTAACTAGAAAGTCTTGGGTTCGAATCTCACCTCATTGCTAATTTAAAACAAAAAATGTATATATATGAAGAAAGACACTACAAATTTTAGTTCGATTGTTTATTACTATTAATACTAAGTTTTACAATATATATTATTGATAAAGGCAGTTGGAAACAAAATAAATAAATAAATCAGTTTTTGGCTTGAACGTTAAATGTAATGTCTAGTTTTAGCATTTGTCTATTTTGACTACATCAACCATATAAATGGAATATTGATAAATAGTAGTAGCTAATTAAGAAATCTCTCAGATATCATTTTATTGATAAGTAGGAGCCACGGATTAAGGATCTTTAGTTTAATTTATAGTCGAGTTGACTTGATCAAAGATGAAAATAAGAAGATAATATAATAGTGAATATATAGTTAGAGTCGTTACCAATGGATTGTGATGTTGTATGGTGATTGGTTTCGAACATGAACAAGAATTGTATCACCTTCATTTCCATAAATTGTAGGACCAGGAAAGCTTCCATTTACAACGGTTATATTCTCATCTTTACATAATCTGTTGAAAACAACGCTTTCAACCTGACACAATAAATTAAAAAGGTGAGCCCACATTCATACGAACAACTTCTTCATCATCTTCTTCAATGCTCTAACTTTTCGTTAACTACAAACAAGGGCATGCCCCCATGCCCACATGGCTATTCATAAATCATAATAATATTCAATTTTCAAATAAATCACTTTAAACATTTCAGAAGAGATAAAATCCATTGAAAGCGTCGGTGGACATCATATATATATATATGTGCTCACGTTACACAAAGGGATGGACAACGTGCAGATCAGAAGAGAAGTCTTTGTTTTCAGACAAGCAAAACAGGCATATGAAGAAAGTGATGAAGTGTTATTGCAAAAGAGACATAATAAACAAAAAGATCGATCGATCGAAGAAAACGAAGAAGAAAGTCTTACAACGAAAGTCTGCTCAACTATTCGACCAGAGACGACGCACATTGAACATAGGAGAAGTAAAGCACAACCTAGAATTAATATAGAATTATGATAACCCATCTTCAAAGTATTAACCAAAAAGTGCATTATTGCATGATATTTAGAAATGGAGCTATTAGAGAGCTACTTGTTAGATTTTTTCCTTTTGTGTTTATTGGCTACTCCATCATCCCTTGACCACTATTTATAGACGATTCTTGCCAACGCCTTCATTTTTTAGGCGATCGATTTTTTTTACTTTTTTATTTAAAAATGTGTTCGACTTGGTCACTTGGTAGTTAGCTACTACGTACTCCTTCCATTAGTAAGAATAATAGTACATCACACCACTTAGACCCTAGCCCTCACATTGCTACCCTTTTTTGGAAAAAGTCTTACATGCCATATTAATTGTATACACTATCTAAAAATATATTTTTTTTAAATTAATATAAATTTTTTGTTGGTATTATATATTAGGGCTTATTATTATTATTTATTATTATTATTATTGAAAAAATAAATCACTTTCAAGTGTTGGTCAGTTGGACCAACAATGCACAGGAGGAGAAATACAAAGAACAATTAAAAGCACACAAGTTTGTAACTCAATTGAGTACCAATAAAACACCTTACGTCGGGGTGGCCTGTCCAAGGAAAATCAACTATACCAACAAATACTACAAGAAAGGTGTTCGTTATATGTTCCACATCCTCCATGCCCTAACCAAGACACTTCTATAGTGTCCCTACTACTACTTCAATCTTCAAGTACACTACCCTCTCGGTATGCTATGATAACAATGTGTTTAAGTAAAGAAACCTCACGGTTGTTGTACCAGAGTGATACAAAAAATTGTACATCCAGTTAAGAGTAAAGAACAATAAACTCTTAACAAAACTTAGCTCTTAATGCTCACAAAACAATAAATTGTATGCTCTTGTATTTTCGATGATCTTCAGTGGCGTGTGAGCTCCTCCTTACATAGCTAGGTAGTGGCCATATGGTAATATTCTTCTCCTTTAAGCGTGTGTTCGTGATTTGATAATAGCGAATCAACCCATAACATCTTTGCCTTTCTTGATGACAAATTTTCAAGTAACATTTGTTATAAAAAAAAACGGTTTCTAGAGCTTCAAGCGTGTATCTCGACATCATTCAACCGATTGTTTCTAGATCCACTCTAGTAATACAGGATCTCAGCATTAATGTTTTGATTCTCGACTTTGATTAGGCACTCTTGGATTAGATAGGTCATATGTTTTAACACTTGTACTCGACCTCATCATGTATGCTCTCTGATCATTGTTATTGTCATGATGATATAACAATTGGTCTCATAGAAGAACTTTGGCCAACTTATTGTACTAACAATTATTATTTATTATTATTATTTGGGTAATGATAATTGTTTTTCCAACAATACCTTCTTCGCCGACTCTCAATATTTTCAAAAATTTATTTGTCTGATAGTTATTTTTGTTGAGTATACTGGATTTTTTCTAAAAAAGTATGAAATCATCACACTAACTAAAGGTCTCCATGCACCCATAATGTACATGAAGGAAGTAAAATACAGAATGTGTCTTACCTTGTTAGGGGACTAGAGCTTTTCTTTTAATCACTTCAATATAAGATTCGCTCTTGATGAGAGTCAAACCTGCATTACATGAAGTAGCAAGATTGTTGATATATAACGAAAAGTCAATGACATGTTCATATTAAATGAAAAAATAGTAACATATAGGGAGTATTTATTAGAGAAATTTTGAGGAATGTCTTTTCCCCTTTAATTTTTTAGTTTTTGCCTCCCATAAATTTTTTTAGATTTGAGTACATTGTATACTTGCCCCTAAAAATGACTATTTTTCTCTTATGGTGTGTTTGGACTGGGGTGGTGGGTTTTGTGAAGAAGAAGATGATGATGAAAAGATGGGGAAGAAGATGAAGATAGTGGTTTCAAATTTGGGATTATTGGTGGTAACGAGTTTGTGACGGTGATAGTTATGGTTGATAAAAAAGAAAAGTTTAGGGAAGAAGACGAATGGAGGGTTGCTCAAATCAAAAATTTTCATAGACCGGCAACTATCTCTTACGGAGATCACATCATCCTTTCTAGCAATCCCTGCACACGTAACTGTAACAGAAAGGACAAAAAGATATTGATAGGTGTCTCCTCGGATAAAAACTCATTCTGGTTCATTACATCAACCAGTTATGGCAAACACAATTTCATCAAAGGATCCAAACTGATTAAGTACTACATTAACAACAACAATGAGCTCAATTTGAAGAGTATTTGTACCGGAATTCTCACAGCCATCATTATTGCCTCAAGAATTGACAATCACACTCTTTTTATTGTTACTGATAGCTTCATTTCGCATGTTTGGTTTATGTATTTTCAGACGGAGATTTGACGTCTTTGCTCGGTAATAAATCAAAGAAATGCTGCAATATTTTTTTAGATGCCTACAAATGCGGGTTGT
The DNA here is from genome assembly GCA_003412495.2 of Echium plantagineum. Classification (NCBI taxonomy): domain Eukaryota; kingdom Viridiplantae; phylum Streptophyta; class Magnoliopsida; order Boraginales; family Boraginaceae; genus Echium; species Echium plantagineum. The sequence goes on along the minus strand of CM016562.1, from coordinate 98,601 downwards.
TCCTAAGATTTTAAAGATTTTGTTATTAATAATTTCAATGTTGTTAGTCCTTTAAACAATGTTACTGATTTGGTTCCTACCTATAATGACATTTTAGCCATAACAATTGTTAATTTGTAACATGAATTATTTATCAAAAAAGAAAAATGTTTTTGATGGTCAATGCACTTTTGTGGTTGACCACAATAGGATATAATGATATATATAATACATCAACTATCCAAGAGATTTGCTTATTGGCCATGACGTGTAGATTAGTATGGCCCACTTGCTTAGCTGGCTAATTATCATTCGACACATTGTTTGATTCCTTCTCAGCGTAAAATACCGACTATGAGGTCCGGAAGATCCGTTAATAGAAGTTTCTTGGTGAATAACTCAACATATATTATAAAGTTTATTTAATTAGCTTTGAACGACCAAGTTAACAAACTTGGGGTAGGCACACCTAACTTCTTAGTTCAATAAAATTTTGGGGTCAATTGTAAAATTTCAATTCTTAATTTTTTTAACCAAATACTCCCTCCGTCCCTAAAAAATTGGTATATATTGATAAAATATATATTGATATTTTACAATTGACTATATTATTTCTTATCATTTAATGATAATTCTTGATCAAATTTTAGAAAATTTGACCATCAAAAGTCAAAATGTACCAATTTTTCAGGGACAAAGGAAGTATTATTCATCATATAAAAATATTTGAATTAAAAAGAATAGAATCTAAAAGTCAACCTTGACTATCTATTTTAGATCAAGAAATTCAAATATGTTAGATGCTTATGTATAATAATTTAGTATCTGCGAATGCGAATTCGTTCATTTTAATTATAATTTAGATTTTCCAATTACCTTTTACATAAATTTATCATAATAAATCATTTTCATATTACGTATAGAATAGATACGGCAGGGGCATAATTAAGTTACAATAAAATTGTTGAAGAGGGGAGTATCAAATTTGAGTTGTAGTTTTAACTTTAATATCTTTATTTTGCCCTTAACTATATAATTTAATTTATTGAAGGATGACTCCTAACCTAGTGGTATGTGATTCGAGATTTTACTAAGAAATTTAAGTTCAATCTTCATTAAAAGTATAATTTTTTTTTTGCATATTATATCTACTAGTATACTTATACTATATATTTTAACTGCATTTGATAATTGTAATTCGCATCACCATTAAAAAAATATGATTTATTTTCTCATAGGCATCGTCACCATTAAATCACCTCATGGAATACTGTTATACTTTTGATTTGTGTCTGAATCAGTTGTATTTAATTTGTATAGACATTAGTCGTTATATTGTAAGAGTAAAAGATGCATCATTAATTGGTTATGTCAATAAGTATATACAGCTTTATTACTGAATTTGAATAAGTATATATATGGCGTCTTTGGTTTGTTTAAAATTTGTTGTTGTGGTAACATAAGACTTGGCAGTAACATATGATTATTGACATTATCAATTTTATATATACTTATATTATTGGTCGTGGAATTTTGCTTAGTACTGGTCAGACATTGTACATACGCGGTTTCTTACTACATGCCTTAGACTTTGGTAAATGTCAATCTCCAATTCTCCATTAACGTTACGTCATCTTGTTCGATCTATGGACTTTAGAATTCATCATTCGCTACTGCCTACTAGTATCCTTGAACAACATTGCATCAACTATTAGTACGCTACTACCTCTATTTTGATGCTTTTTAATTCAAATTTTCAAGAAAACTTCAATATAAAGCAAGTTTTTATTTATATTTTTCAGGAGTCCAAAAATAATAATATTCTTAATATGTTTATTAGAGCATATCTAACGTTATCGAAATTATATAAAATCTATTTCATCATGGATGATTTAGCGTTACGAGTCAAGCTCCTCTCCAATTCCATTCTCCCATGTTCCCTCATGTTCTCCTCATTTCCATCATTTTCTCACCAATTTTTATATTATCAAAGGTGTTGATGAAGAAAGTTAGGCATGTAGAAGACAACAAATGCTTCCAAATAGACATTTAATCAAGTAATTTGCTTCTAAGGTGAATATTTCATTGTAAGGTGACTTTATCGTCTTCCACATGCATGTCATGTATTTTTAATATAGTGTTGATGGAATGTCTACTTGAAAACATTTGTTATCTTCTATATGGTTAGGTTTCTTCATCAACACCTTTGATAATATAAAAATTGGTGAGAAAATGATGGAAATGAGGAGAACATGAGGGAACATGAGAGAATTGAATTGGAGAGGAGCCGGACACCTCAAGTTAATGCAATATCCGACTCGATCAAAAGAGTGATGGTAGGCGAGTCGAACTCATGATATTACTTTCACAAACTCACCTACTTTATTAACTTAATCCCCATTACCAATTTATTCATGACAAAATCGTGGGGTCCTGACCAATGGATTTGTCATGGTTAAAGGCTTAAAGCTCAATGAGCCACAATTTTCCAATTGAATCTTGGTAATAGTAAGTCAATTTTGTTGTAGTGAAAAGTTTTATTATAATTCAACCATTGAAAAAAAAATTATTAATATCAAAGCACTAATAAATGATATATTCAACTAATAATAGTAAGCTTAACAATGACATCAAACTAATAAAATACTTTTCTAGGTTGGTTTTGGGCTGGAAACCGTGTAAGCTAGCTGAAGTAAACGTCGAAAGAACTAAGAATTTGGTCATGGTCCAAGATTGTTTTATCTTATTGTTTAATACGGAGTATAACGTAACAATATTACATCAATTTGACATTTGCTTGAAGTAAAAGAAAATAGGCTTATTTTTATTTTGGACCCTGATGAAAATTTCAAATTGGACCTTAACACTATCCTAAGTCTTATATTGGACCCTATACTATAATTTGTTTCATTTTACCCCCTAAAACGCCAAATATGATGTAATTTCGTTTTAAAATAAGGGCAAAATCGAAATAGACCAAATATTAAACCTAAACCGAACCAAATTCTTTTGGGTTTTTCACTACTCACCCCAAACCCGACCCATGCATAGACCAAATAACCCGTATTTTTGGGGTGGATTATGTTGGATGTTGAATTCAGTGGCCGTGCTTTTTAGACTGGATAGACATTTTTTTGAGAAAAAAAATATATATGCATATAAAGGAAAAATTAATGTAAAAATAGCATTTAAATTTATATTTAAATATATATAAGTATTTTGAACAGTCACATTAAAATTATACCAATTTCAAATAAGCACTTGAAAATACCAAGATCCACCACTGGACTTGAACCTAAATGACTTCATTATGTTCTTCCATTATAAAGAGTTAGGAGTCGTTCGGACATAACGTAATTACAAAAAATGGTCATTGTTAATTTAGTTTTAGTGGAACAAAGTTAAACTTTAGCGCTCAGATATTTTAAATTGTTACAGATTAATCTATGAAATTGGCACAAATAATGATGTTGGAGAATAGTCTCCTAAAAGTAGTTACAAAATTCATTAATGGGTTAACGGCAGAGGAGATCGCCTATGTTTTAAAAGTTTCCAGTTGATCACCCATTTCGTTAACGAACCGTTAAATATGTTATGTGACTTGGATGTGACTTTTTTCGGAGTTACTTTAGTCATGCTACTATGTTTGTTAATGGCAGCAACAGTCACACATGTTAGCTAAATGTTTCCAGTCAATCACATGTTTTCATTTGAAAAAGTCACATGCAAGTCTCCTGATATATTTAACGGTTCGTTAACGGAGTGAGTGATCGACTGGAAAGTTTTGAAACATAGGTGATCGACTAGAACGTTTTAAATCATAGGTGACCGACTGGAAACATCTGACAAACATAAGTGATTTCCCCTACCATTAACCCTTATTTTGATAATAAGTAATTTATTTTTATCTTGGTTGCGTCATGTAAGGTAATTAAATAGTCTTCTACCGATGATGTTATTCATTCTTGCACTAACGTGTATCTCTTGTTATTATTGATAGGGAAAAAGACACTATCAATCACTCTGTTTTAATTTTGCTAATATTTAATAACTGAATCTTATAGTTTTGTTAAAAATCATTATTCTGCGAATTTTTCAACTTCGGTACATTTTGAATGTTTTTAACTTACAAAATCATCATCAACTATTGGGCATTTTAACAACTTGCATAATGGTCCAAAAGATGAAAAAAACACAAAATGATGATTTTTAAGTAAAATTATGCAGTTCAATAATCGAATATTAGCCAAACCAAATAAAATTAGCGAAGTGAAAAATTTAGATAAAGTAATTGATCGATGGTGCCATTTAAATAAACTAAAATACTCCCTCCGTCCCTAAAAGATTGTCACATTTGACTTTTGTGGTCAATTACAAGAAAATTTGATCATGAATTCTCATTAAACGATAAGAAATAATATAGTGTTGTGGGACCTCGTTAGATTCGTCTCAATATATATTTTTGAAATATCAACTTATTATAGTTTTTTCACATGTAAAATAAGAGATATTTATGTTTTAAATCGTGCCTTATTGACCATCAAAAGTCAAATGTGACAATCATTTAGGGACGGAGGGAGTATATATGTACACAGTACATACACATATCAAAAGAAATGGAGGGGCAATCGGAGGACGGCAATAGAAATTCTGTAGAAAACCATTTTATAGGACTTATCTTTGGATATTGTTCAATTGTCTATATATATTTTGTAATAATTGTTCGAACTTTTATGTATATAATGCACATTCTCATCTGTTTTGATAAAAATATAAAGAAAAGATAATCTGTGCCTTCCTTTATAAGTTTATTTTTTACTTTCTATCTCTCAAAAAAGTCCGAAGAAATGGATGCAATATATTAGTACTAAATTATTAAGGGACTAGCAACGATAAAATGAGTGACTTTAAACAATTGACTGACTTTTGCAAGAATACGTACTTTATGACAGAGGCTTATCTCTCATCATTTGAATATGTAGACTTGTAAGATTTAATAATGTAATTAGTCAATTAAACGAGGCGAGTAATAATTCAAGCCGTTCATATTATGAACATGCATGTAATACTAGTTCAGCACATTGTTTTGTTGATGAATTAACTTGATTGTATGTGAATCTGTACTAACACTTTCTCGTTGAATTTCTTTTTTAAAATATAAAATTGTCAATAGGAATCGAACTCTGTATGAACAAACAAGGTTGCTATTATATATTAGTACTTTGATTCTAGTTATTTACTAATTGAGTTATAATCGAGGACACATTAAACAGTGAATGGTCAACTTTATTTTGTTCAACAAAAAGATTATTTGACAAACTATTTCATGAGTTATTTCATGAATGACATATATAGGGTTGTGAATGAGCCCGAAAGCTCGAAAAGTTCGCTCGTATTCGATTCGAAAAGTTCGGCTCATAGCTCGATTCGAGAAATCAAACATAGAATCGAGCCTTAATTCTTGGTATTTGGTGAAACGAGCCGAATAGCTCGAATAGCTCGATTCGATTGGTAAAATATTAATTTAAATATATAATAATAATTAATATATTAATATGAATATATGATAATATTTATAGTAATAATTAATATAAATATGGACCATGTCCATTTATTAGTCTCTCAAGTTTCTCAAAATCTATAAAAATCTCTCTAGTACTCCTCAAAACTCTCTCTACTGTTTATTTTTTTCAAGGGGCGATTTCCCCGTCTCTAATATGAAGCGTAAAATGCTCTAAAAAAAAAAAGAATGATCGAGTTCGAATACGAATCGAACAGTTCGAATATGAATCGAACAGTTCGAATTTTCGAATACGAATTCGAGCAGTGATATTTGAGATTTGGTCAATTCGAATCGAATCGAATAAAGTTCGAATATTTTCGAATAGAATACAAATATTACACTGTTCGGTAGTATTCGGCTCGTTTACAGCCCTAGACATATATAATCGAATTTTAAGTGTGTGACCGCCAAGATGAGATGAATTAGGTTGTTGTTACACCTAATTTATAAATGTACAAATCTCATGCATATATACAAGTTACAACTCGGTGATAAAAGAGTTTTCCCTTTTCTCCCCAATACAAGTTCTTGTGTTGAATTAAGTCTGCCTATTCCTCTCTTTTAATTTGTTACACAACTAATACAATAGTAGAGTAAGCAAAGAGCCAAAGATGTAATACTAATTGTAAGCTATCGTCCTTCAAGATTTGAAATTTGAAAACTCAAGTGAAAACTTTTTGTTATATATACCAGAACAAAATAAGATTATAAATTGAGCCCGTAGTGTACAAGTGTATGTACGACGTGTAGAAAAAAGCTTTCCTCAGGTTCCTCGCGCATGATGAGATATAAAATCATCCTTGAAAAACATAATAAGGATGTCTAAATTGAAAGAAGGCAGCCATGATTACATGCAGATCACATGCAAAGCTTGATTAGTTTTTTAGTTGCACGTTTGTTAGTTGCTATTGTTTAGCTAAATAACAGAAGTAGCTAGTAGAATGATAAGGATTATCTATTAAGCTACTTATTAGTCTCAGTTAGTTTCCATTATTGTAGGAGTTTGTTGAACATCATTCAGCTCTATGTAAGCCTATAAATAGGCAGCATTGCATTCAATAAAATCAAGCTTTCGACTGCTATAACTTGAGCACAAGTTTATTAAGTTCTTTGTCTTTCTTATAGTAGTTTGAGTGAACTGTGAGCACATACAGTTCCTTGAATTAACATAAATATGCTAAACAAAAATTTCATAATTAAAACAAAAGAAACAATTCGAGGATAAAACCCTATATATTGTTTTGGGAAGAGGGAGAAGATAGAAGGGTATCTATTGCTCCAAAGAGATGGGGGCGGAATGGGGGGAGGAGAGGAGAAAGAGATGGGACTGTAGGATTGTCAGCAAACGTATCTATTCGAAAAAGCTTGACGTATTTGGCTCGAAAAGGTGCGATTCAAAGTTTGGCTCAGGGGATCCAATGTCAAGCCAAACGGTTGGACTGGGTATTTGTCAAATCGAGCCAAACCGTTCGAAAAGGTTTGGCTCGGTCACCATATGTGTATTTAATGATAAAGTCATTATCAACCCATATATATTCCCATCTATGTACTCATCTCATTCTTTCATCTCCACTCTCTGAATCGCCCTCCCTTCGGCCCTCTCTTATCTCATCTCTTCTCTTCTCAAAAGACGTTCCCCGCCCCGCTCACCCTCATGAGGCATGGCATCGCTCATCCACATAAGTTCTCCAAACCCCTCCCCTCCCCCTCACCTTTGTTTGTACAATTGTAGCTTTAATTACGATTTCAATTGTTTTTTTTCGACTTTTTTGTTCATATAAGGTTTTCGTTCTTGATTTTTCTTCCAATGGTTATCAAGCCAAACGTTTTTGAACGTGTTCGGCTCGAACCTTCAAACTCAAGCCAAACGTCAATTTTTAAGGTTTGGCCACCAAAATGGTTTGGCTCGAAAAGGTTTGACCTCTCAAACCTCAAGTCCAAACATCCAATTATTCGACTCGATTCGGCTCGATTACAGGCCTAGATGGGAGGCAGACGCAGTGGTAGTTGGAAGGCAATGGAAAGGGTTTGGTAGAGAGAATGAGTCTTTTTACCGAAAAATACTTATTTTTATTTGAGCGCCATTTACGTAAATACCGAAAAATACATTTTGACTTTTCATGGTCAACAAAATACGATTTTAAATGTAAATATCTCTTATTTTACATATGAAAAACTTATAAAAAATTGATATTTCAAAAATTTATATTGAGACGAATCTAATAAGATCACATGTGATTATATTATTTCCTAGTATTATTTAATGAGAATTTTTTTTTATCAAATTTTTGAAAATTTGACCATGCAAAGTCAAAATATACCAATAATTTAGGGACGGAGGGACTATTACTTAGAGCATCCACACTAGTCTCTCTAAAAAAGCTTTATTGTCTCAATAATGGGGAGGGAGTAGCTAAAAATTGTTAAAGTTGTGCATTTCCAACTTCCCTATTGAGGGTTGGCCCACATTATTGGGGGAGGAGAGTTAGCAAGGTGAATACGTACGAGTTTTTTCTTATGTGATAACAAAAGTTTGTTATCATGGTGATAACTCAATTGTTGACCGTTGGATCAGGATGGTTTTGACAATTTTTCATCTTGTGGCTGAGATTGAAGCTAAGGAGGGTGTTTTTGGAAGTAGAAAATATGTCATTTTTGGGCAAAAACATCACACACTTTTAGACGCGCTTGTGATACACTAATGAAATTTTATGTACTGATTAATTGGGCGGTTGCAATTAATGTGCTGAATAATTGGACGGTGTATTGATTATTATGTAACTGTTTTCATTTTTTACTCTTGCTTATTTGATAATCCAAGTTATTGTCATTATTAGGTTCCATAAATTACTCCATGTAACTAATATGCCACGTTTTTTTTTCCGTATTTTGCTCTACTATTTATTATTTCATTTTGTGTCAATAACATTACCTAATGTGAATGCATGTACTTTAATTCGATTTGGTATTTTCGTATTACGCCTTAATTTAATTGAAGTAGAAAATGATGGCATTATAGAGTGGTAATAATAAATATCAGTATGTTAATTCAAAATTTATACTCCAAAATTAAATTATATTTAGTCGCTGCATTTTAGATCTTCCCAATTTCATGCACATTTTTCATTTTTTTTTTAGCCATTGTGATATTAAAGGGATCTCCATTGCACCACGTAAAGGGCCTTCCCTCACTCACATTATCTTTGCTAACGACAGCTTTTTTTTTCATTAAATTAAACTCAGAAACTATAGAAAATTTTAGTAAAAACATCAACAATTTTTGCTCTGAATCTGGGCAAGTTATTAACCATAAAAAATCTATCATAACTTTTAGCCCTCTCACCCCTAAGGAAAAGAAAAATGAATTTCTCAATCGATTAAATATTAAAGAAAGTCACACATTTGGTAACTATATAGGCATTAATCTTGACATCAACACCAATCGGAACAAAATATTTAAAAATATTATTGATAAAATTAAGAAAAAAAAATATTCAATTGGAACTCTAAACATCTTAACTTTACTGGTAAAGTCACATTGATTAACAGTGTGTTTCACTCTATCTTAGTTTACCCTATGGGCATATACAAGTTTTCTCTAAAAATTATAAATAATATTGACAAACTCCTTACCAATTTCTTATGGAGTAGTACCCACAATAACAACATTCACTGGGTCAATTGGGAATTTCTTTGTCAAGACAAAAAAGAAGGTCTCAACTTCAAACACCTACATCTTTTTAATCTCGCTCTCCTAGCTCGCAACAGCTGGAGGATTATTCATAACCCTCAAATCCCACTCAATTAAATGTTTAAAATCAAAATACAACCCGAACGCATCTGCTCTAAATGCCAATACTAAAAACAATGCATCCTTTACGTGGAAAAGCCTCCACTCGGGAATCAAAAGCATAAAAGATAATATGCCTATCGAAATCGGAAAAGGTAGCATTATAAACATTTGGAATGATCAATGGATTCCGAATCTTTATCCATACACTCTTGCTAACCATCTTAACCTCAACTCCATCGATCCATCTTTACCCACTTTTGTTTCGGACCTCACTAACAGCAATAACAGCTGGAATTATAACTTAATTAACAATATTTTTCCTAAAGATATAAGTAATCAAATTCTAGCTATTAATTTAAACAATAATCATGACATAAAAATATTACATAATAATAAATTTAACACAAAACAACACTACATCTCCTTCAAAATTAAGCATGTTCACCAACACAATAAACCCAAAAATTATAGGAACATAAAATGAGACATGGACTAAACTATGGAAGCTCAAAATTCCGCAAAAAATAAAATGCTTTCTTTGGCGCATTCTTCTCAATAGACTCCCTACTCTGAATTCTCTAAAAAATATAACTAGAAAACAAATTAACACCACTTGTCATCTTTGTCACCACAATGAAGAAACTGCCAATCACTTGTTCCTCCATTAACCCAACAAGAATTGCTTAAGTGAGGTTCTTTACAACCAAATCAAGAACTTAACCTTTAGGCGGCACCAAAATGAAAGTCATTGCCTTTCTTTTCTCCCTGGGAACTATACTCGGGAACTAAGAAAAAATGGTAGGTTTAAAATCTTTCTCCCTTCGCTGACTCTTTATCTTCAGCTTCAATTACAGAGCAAAACTGAGAAATTCTTTGATTCGTTCGAGCGACGGCTTATGAGGCAAGAGTAATAGGGTGTTTGCCTAATCACTTAAGGCGACTCTTCAAATAAATTCCTACATTCTTGAAAATGACATTTTCAAAACCATAGCTCAAGTTTTAAATAACAACAACAATAAAATTAAGCATAAGCAGCACATTAGAAATCACGAGACTCTTAATTTTTATTGTATACTTTAGACGATATAGCTTACTAGAAATCAAGCAATATTCAATGCTCATCCTCCCTCCATCGAGGATTCGATTGCCATGCACAAAGTTACCATGATGACTTGGACCAAGACCCTTTTGGTTCATGACAATAAATGGAACAATAGCCAACTCCGTTCCAAGAAGAAGAAGAAATACCCGGCTATCTTGAATAATTGTCATAATATATTCAAGAACAATTGCCAAAGAAGTTGCAGAAAAAGAGATGCAAGGATTTGCCTTGGAATCTCTAATGAAACTCATCCATCTTGGGTAATTTCTTTGATTATTAAAGGAAATCGACAAAAGTTTTATGGAAGAAATATCATGAAACATGATTCGGACACATCATCACTTGATTTGTCTTCTTTTGGAGAAATCATTCTCACTATTTTCATCCTCTTGGAAAACTACAATCATTACAATATCTTCATCATCAATGATATTTTTGCTTCACAAATTTGGACTAGACACTACAAAGAAATAAGCAACAAAGAAGATTGGAAAGATCTGGAGCAAATAGTTATGCTGAACAATTGTGGCGTTTTGTAGTTTCCAACTAGTATTGGATGTTTTGACAATCTTTATGACATTTTTATTTGTTGTTTTAATTATGTTCACTCGTTTTGTTGTAATAGAGTACCTAGTACTCAAAACTCTTGTTATTTGAATTGAATGAATGCATTATCTAGCAAAAAAAAAAAGTAATGACAAAAGCAGTGATTTCAAATAATTGACTGACTTTAGCAAAAGTACGTCATTTATGATAGATGCTTATCTCATTAATTGAAAATGCAGACTTGCATTTGATTTAATAATATAAGATCAATTAAGAGAGACAAGTAGTTCATTGTACTTATATGCTTACAACTATTTTGTGAGCACCATGCTCACAAGGGTTTCATGGTCATTTAAGAAATGTTTTTTTTATGGAATGTGAAAAAGTAACACCAAATTTATTGCACTCCAAATTTATTACCATTTATTAACCAAAATAACACCCAAATCTGGAATCTTAATTATGAAATTTTACAAAATATACTCACAATATTAAACTTGAATACTTAACACATATAAACAATACAAATTTGATTGGTGTACTCGAATTAAATTTTTATTTTCTATTGTGATTTATATAATTTGGTTTGGTATTGCATTAAGTCTAGTCAAGACAAATTCAATTGGTATTTTAATTATTCCACCAATTTTGGTAATAATCATATTACAATTTCTTAAGCGGTTAGAGTTAATTTTGCGTTTAAAGATAATGAGAGATACCAAAATACATTTTAAGCATGAATAGTAAAGATATATAAATAAAATTTTATGTGGTGTTATTGAAGAAATATGCAACACCAATGTATATTATTCAGTGGTGTTATTGAACAAGAACGGAACACCAGTGTGTATTAGTAATTGGTGTCACTAAAAATATATCTAAAATGAGATTAATACTAGAATTGTTTATTATTGAAGAAATATATCTAAAATGAGATTTATACTAGTAAAGATATATAAATAAATTTTATGTGGTGTTATTGAAGAAATATGCAACACCAATGTATATTATTCAGTGGTGTTATTGAACAAGAACGGAACACCAGTGTGTATTAGTAAATGGTGTAACTAAAAATATATCTAAAATGAGATTACTACTAGAATTGTTTATTATTGAAGAAATATATCTAAAATGAGATTAATACTAGTAAAGATATATAAATAAATTTTATGTAGTATTATTGAAGAAATATACAACACCAATGTATATTTTTCAGTGGTGTTATTGAACAAGAACGGAACACCAGTGTGTATTAGTAAATGGTGTCACAAAAAATATATCTAAAATGAGATTAATACTAGAATTGTTTATTATTGAAGAAATATATCTAAAATGAGATTAATACTAGTAAAGATATATAAATAAATTTTATGTAATATTATTGAAGAAATATACAACACCAATGTATATTATTCGGTGGTGTTATTGAACAATAATGGAACACCAGTGTGTATTAGTAAATGGTGTCACTAAAAATATATCTAAAATGAGATTAATACTAGAATTATTTATTATTGAAGAAATATATCTAAAATGAGATTAATACTAGTAAAGATATATAAATAAATTTTATGTGGTGTTATTGAAGAAATATGCAACACCAATGTATATTATTCGGTGGTGTTATTGAACAAGAACGGAACACCAGTGTGTATTAGTAAATGGTGTCACTAAAAATATATCTAAAATGAGATTAATACTATAATTATTTATTATTTAAGAAATATATCTAAAATGAGATTAATACTAGTAAAGATATATAAATAAATTTTATGTGGTGTTGTTGAAGAAATATGCAACACCAATGTATATTATTCGGTGGTGTTATTGACATGAGACTGAGAAAATTCATTGGTTTATGAATGAAATAATTAAAATTAGAAAAAAAAAGTTATACTTCAATTTATTTTAAATGAGATTAATACTAGAATTCATATTTTCGACATTGGTGAGCTGAAGTAATCATTGTATTTAGCTTCCTCTTTCCAATCTCAATTAATTACTAATTACTCTATCATTAATACCCAAAATATCACTATTATTGTTTTTCCACTTAAAGATGTAAGGACAAAAATACCCAATTAAATATGAACCATAGGATTAAAATATCACTTAAACTCTTAATCTAACGGCTTAGATGATTGTGAGCACCATGTGAGCATGACCTCCTAAGCATACAATAAAATTCTCAGTTCAAGCCTTTCAAATTATGAACATGTAATACACTAATACTACTAATTCAGCACATTGTATCCTTTTTCAATTTTTGGTGAATCCCTCACTTTAAGCCTTCATCACTTTCTCCCGTGAGTCACTTGATGATATAAATTATGGAACATGACTTAACATATTCTTGTCTAATTAAACCTTCTTGAGGAAAAACTCTCTTTTTCCTAAATTTTACACCCATTTATTTTTTTTCACAAATTTTACAAAAATTCAAACTTACATTTTAAATTTTTCCTCCAACATTTTAGTTCACATATGAGACTTAATTTTGAAATTTCAAGAAAGGTAAAGTGGTCTTTAGATTAACAGACGATGGTAGTAATAACTTGATTGATATAATATGCAAATGTACTTACATTTTCTCGTTGAGTGGTCTTCAACTTTATTTTAATCAACAAAAATAAGATTTGACTAAAACTATTTCATGAGTTATTTTATCATGACATATAATCGAATTTACGTGTGTGTGGGTGAAGTGTGAACCAAGATGGTTGAATTAGGTTATTGTTACAATCAATTTATAAATATAAAAGTCTGATGCATACAACTTGGTGATAAATGAATTTCCCTTTTCTCTCCAAGCCATCATCCTTCTAGATTCAAAATTTGAAAATGAAGTGAATTTTTTTCTTAAACCCATACAAAATGAGATTCTTAATTGAGACGGGAGAGGGGGGTACAAGTGTAGGAAAAATCTTTCCTCACGTTCGTCGTGCTCGCGCATGATGAGAGATTTCTCAGAAGCTTAGAAACATTCAAATTAGAGAACAAGAACCTCTTTGTATGATCCAAAATTCCATATGAATGAAAAGATAGTTTTGTTTCATTGAATTTTTCAAAACTTGGGTTTTTCTTGGAATATTAACACACACTAATAAGATGTCTCTCAAGTGTTAACTCGCAGAATCTGCTGGTGATTTAATTGTCCAAAACTGCTAAACATTAAACAAACTTGTTTTATCTGCCAGACATCGATGACTGCTAAGTATATACTACTATATATAACATCTACAGCTCACAAACAAATGTTACTCTTTGATATGTCCAAACCAATCAACACGACAACAATGTCCCTTTTTTGTCCATCCACCGTATAATTTCTATAAAGCGAATGTTTCCCCAACACTCTTTCTCACAATCAAGATATTGTGATAACATCAATGGATTCACTCTCGTACCGTGTCTGTCCAATGATAAGGTGCTCAACGACAAATAATGGTCATGACCCAAACAGGCAGGGCTTCAAAAGCATCAAAGTGATGAATGGATTGACTAGTCTTTCGGCTATTAATGTTGTGGCGACTACATCTGTTGCTTCTGTTGAGAAAGCATATGTTGCAAAACCTAAGATCAGGCAAAACATTCCTACGCGGAAATAGCTTGTTGACCCCTTTCGACAAGGGCTTATAATCTTGGATGGAGTTGGATATAGGCAGACAGTGGTGATTCGTTCTTATGAAGTCGGCCCTGATAAGACTGCAACGATTGAAAGCATCCTCAACTTACTTTAGGTGACAATCTTAATCACTTTCCTTCTTGCCTTCACTTATGACCTCTATCCTGCAGAGTTATAAGGCCTTGTAAAAATGCAGGAAACATCATTGAATCATGTTTGGATGTCAGGGCTACTTGGAGATGGATTTGGAGCTACTCATGGAATGATGAAAAAGAACCTAATTTGGGTTGTTTCCAGGATGCAACTACAAGTTGATCATTATCCAATATGGTTTGTACTTTTCATCAACAACGCGAAAAGAGTAGTTTTATCTACTTTTAGGAAATGTGCATTACAAAACATCAATAGTTAATAGAATTGAAGAAAGTACATAATGGTACTAAAATATGAAAACTGAAACAAGTATATGAAAACTGAAACAAGTAGGAAAATCTATAGAACAACTATTGTAACAAGAAAATGTTAAGTCCTCAGATGCCTATTTCACAATCATTTTAGGTTAAAAACAAACATTTTCATGCCAGGGGCGAGATCATGAAAATAGACACATGGGTTAGAGCATCAGGAAGAATGGAATGCGAAGGGGTTGGCAATTACGCAGTCAGGCTACTGGCATTGTATTCGCTAGTGCAACAAGGTATTCTTCAGGACCCCCCTGATTCAACTTATGGAAAAACAGATTATTATGTTAAAATTAATAAATCATAACTCAGCACATGGGTGATGATGAATAAACAAACACGGCGCCTTTCCAAGACGCCTGATGAGGTGAGAGCGGAGTTATCCCCATGGTTTATTGCCAAGGAAGCAATCCAAGAAGAATATATGGAGAAGATAACGAAATTGAATGATAGTGCAAAATATATGAACTCAAACATGAAGGTAAATGTTCAAGTTTCAGAAATGATACGTTAAGAAGTGATGACAATTTTCAACGAATACTGACAAGATTTAATGGTATTATTCTCAGCCACAGCGAAGCGATTTGGACATGAACCACCATGTAAACAATGTGAAGTATGTCAGATGGATGGTTGAGGTAAAACCGGACAACTAATCTTTACTTTCTTAATTTGATCAAGAAAATAATCATAAAAATGTCACTGATTCTCATAGTTTGGTGATTTCGTTTCCAGACAATTCCTGATCAATTCTTGGAGAAACACCAACTGAGTAGCATCATACTAGAATATAGACGCGAATGTGGAAGAACAGATTTTGTTCAATCCCTTTGCGAGAAATTGAATATCATCCGGGTACTAATGTCAGTAGTATGTTCAATGGATTTTCATTTGACTCGAGCACTCCTGAAAGCCACGACTTGTTGGAACTTGTGCATCCAGGGCCGGTAAGCTATACTCATTTGCTCAAAATAAAAGGTCAGACAAAAAACGAAGAAATTGTTCGAGGGAAGACATCATGGAAGAGAAAGATTGGTTTCACTCCATTTCTTGCATATACATTAACTGATACCCTTTTTAAGTTAAAGCAAGACGATCTTAAAGCACAAGGTTTAGCCATGGAGTTATCTCCTCTCAAGCATTTTGTACGAGGAAGATTGTCCCTTGGCCTTGATGTAGATTACATAGTCAAAGAATCTTGATTTATTCCGTAAACTGGTTATTTTGGCTTAACTACTCTGTACTTCAGTTTTGAAAGAATTGGAGGCATACGGTATGTGGTGAAAACCTTCCATTATATGTCTCACTCGACTTACATTGAAATTTTTTTAGTGGATCACCATTTTATAATTGTTCCCAGTCAAACACGATTGACCTTGAAGCTATTATATTCACATTTCAAAAAAAAAAAATGCATCTTGATTCGAGTATTAGTGTATTACAAATCTTAACTATCTCATCCACATTGGTCGGGATACTACAAAAGGCAAAATGCATCAACCATCACCAATGTTTCACTCTTTTCACCATTCACTCACTCAGGTTTTATATGGTTCCGTTCACTCACACTCACTCACCTTCCAAAAATGATTTCAATTGTTAGTCAACAAATTCGGTCATCCTTGACTTTTTTTAATGACAAACTAGTCGTTTCACATCTATTTTTTAATAAATAAAATTTTGAAACGACTATTTTGCCCATCCTTAAAACTTCCTTAACTATTAGGGGGCACAATTGTGATTTTACTCCTTTTTCGACCTTTTGTTTTTATATACAATAGATTTGAAATGGGTGTTTTACCCTTCGAAAAGCCAATGGGGGACAAAAATAGTTGATTTACCATCGATTGATCAGAATAGTTGATGTAATAACCACTTGGAACCGTTTTTTGAAGATGAGTGAGTGAATGAGAACATATAAAACATGAGTGAGTGATTGATGAATTCAGTATAACATGAGTCATGATTAATGCCTTTTGCCCTATTCCTAATGTTCAAAATGGACTTCAACTAACCTAAAATTTTATTTATGATCCAATCTGTTTCATTAACTCTTGGAGTGTGTTTGGTATGGTGGAATTGAATGAATTAAACAGTAATGGAATTGAATGACTTGGTTTGGTACTGAGGAATTGATATTCATTGCATTCCTTAGTTAATCACATTACCCCATTTGAGGTAATATCCATTACTCCCAAATTGGGCGTAATCATCCATTACTTCAGATGAGGGAATCGAATGAGGAAAAATAGGACAGGGTTACAATATTTATAATTATAACAAATTATTCTAAAAGTACTACATTTACACAAGCTGCTTTGATTACATTGAGAAATTCGCATTATTATTATTATTATTATTGTTATTATTATTATTATTATTATTATTATTATTATTATTATCATATTTATTATTATTATTATTATTATTATTATTATTATTATTATAATAATAATAACTATCATTATCTTTACTACTACTATTATTATTATTATCATTATTATCATATTTATTATTATTATTAATATATTCATTAATATTATTACTACTACTACTACTATTATTATCATTATTATCATATTTGTTATTATTATTATTATTATTATTATTATTATATTCATTAATATTATTACTACTATTATTATTATTATTATTATTATTGTTATTATTATCATTATTACTATTATTATTATCATATTTATTATTATTATTATAATTATTATTATTATTATTATAATTATTATTATTATTATTATTTATTATTATTATTATTATTTTTATGATTATTATAATCATTATTATTGTTACTATTATTTTTATTATTATTATCATATTTATTACTAGCATTATTATTTTAGGATAATAATAATAATAATAATAATAATAATAATGAAAATAAGATTATCTTTAGACAAGCGGCTTTGGCTACATTGAGAAATTTGACACTATTATTATAGAAATTTCTTATTTAATTAAATAACCAGAGGCAGACTGATAAGAAGGCCGACCACATAGGGGGAGCGAACCGAAAAACTAAGTTAAAGTGTTTGAGATTAATATTTGTATGTTTAACTATATATCTATTTTCCAATACATGTTCATTAATTTGTTGTGACTAATTAATTGAAAACTAATTTTATCATTAAATAGTTATTTTTGGGAAGATAAACAATTGTGTTTAGATAATATAATATTTACTTGAATATATTTAATGGTACATTAGTAATTTAGTTATATTACGATTATTGTTACATCATACCAAACTAAGGAATGTAATGGTTAATGGTAATTGAATTACATTACTACGACCATACAAAATAAAATCATAAGAATCATTTGTTCATTCCTTTCCTTTACTCATTCCATTATTGAAGTCATTCCATTCCTACATCATTCCATTCCAGGCTACCAGATGCACCCTTGAAGATGTTAAAACTTAAGCGAGATATGGGATCAAATTTTAATTATAATTTCTATAAAATTCATTCCCAAATTTTATTTTCCCAATTCTAGTCAAGATTTAGACTAGAAAAGTCCAACCTAAAGTCACACTAGTAAGAAAAGGTAAACTCATTTCTACTCTTCAGTCTCCACACACACACACACACACACACATATATATACCCCTTGACCTCATGCCCTAAAACATCTCTCCTTTTTCTCCTCACTCCGAACGCAGACTTTCTTCCAACACCCAATATGACTTTTCGGAGGCTCGCCGCCTCTCTCCTCCGCTCCACCACCACCAGATCCCTCTTCTCTTCCTCCAAACCCCGTCGGGTCCCCCACCCTTCCTCCTCTTCCCCATCAGGCCACTTCCTCCACCGCGCCGCCCAATACGCCACCTCCTCCGCCGCGGCCACCCCACCACCACCACCCAAAACCGTATCTCCCAAAGAATCAGTATCTGGGAAGATTACTGATGAGTTTACTGGGAAAGGAGCAATTGGGCAGGTTTGCATTTTACTACCGATTCAAACCAAACAGTTTTTTAGTTTTTCGTGTTTAGCTTTGACCATTAATAACTTTTTAGTTATATTATAAAATTACAAAAAAACTTTATTATTTAGATATATTAATTTTATATTGAACTAAAGAATAACAAGTAATTGATAGTGAATTCTTTTTATGATTTGAATTGGAGTTAGTATTAACTATCTTATTTATATCAAGAATAATAATAATAGTGACGATTTTATGTTGCTTTGTATATTTGTAAAGGATAATCAGAACTTTTGCAGCTACTAATGTACTAGATCCGACCTTGCAGGTGTGTCAGGTGATTGGTGCCGTTGTGGATGTGAGGTTCGATGAGGGTTTGCCTCCGATCTTGACTGCACTTGAGGTGATGGATAATCAGATCAGGTTGGTGCTCGAGGTTGCTCAGCATTTGGGCGAGAGTATGGTCAGATGTATTGCTATGGATGGTACTGAAGGGCTTGTTCGTGGTCAACGTGTGCTCAATACTGGTTCACCCATCACGGTATATTAGTTTTCTTTTTCTAGAATTTGTTTTATAGTGTTGGTTTTGGTATACATTTTGAATCTTGTTATTTGTTTGCTTGTGTTTGATAAATTCAATTTCTTTTGTGTGTTTGGTTTGTTGGATTTATGTTATCTTGTTAGTTGTTGATAAAGTTTGAATCTTATAGTTCGTGTGGTGTTTGGTATGTGGGAGATGTGATTTATGGTTGTCTTTATTAGAAAGTTGAGATTGACATTAATTTATGTATGAATACTATGCTTGATATGTGCTATTGATGTTAGGTTATGCAGTTGATCAGTCAGTGATAACTGCAATGTTTTGTGGGGGTTTGTTGGCTGTGTTTTATAGTGCTAGTTTGGTAAAAAAGTTTTAATATTGTTATGGTTTTGCTGGTGTTTGTTATGTTGGAGATGTAATTTATGGTTGTTTGGATTGTGAAGTTGAGGTTGCCATGGTTTTATGTATTGATTATACGGTTGATTTGTGCTATTGATGTTAGATTATATAGTTGATTACTCAATTCAGATGAGATGTTATAGTACAAATGCATATGAAAAGTTAATACCAATTTATATCCTGCTCTTGTATTTGATTGTTCTCTTTTTGTATTTGTTAGTCATGCCAATAGTTAGAATGATTGTGCATGTTGAATGAACTGAAGATTTACCATTAAGATTGAATGAGATTTTACTTGCTTAATGGGAATTGTCATATTCCTACCATTACCTAGGAATATATGAGGTATCTTCTTGTGGTGATTTTCTTTTTTGGTTGTAGGGTCTTTTGAATGCAGTTACAGTGTTTATGTTTGTGTTCCACATAATTCTTTTTTTGTTCATACAGGTTCCTGTTGGTAGAGCTACTCTTGGACGTATCATAAATGTCATTGGAGAGGCAATTGATCATAGAGGAGACATCAGTGAGTACAATCTTTCCTTTTGATGGGGTGATGTATATATATATCTTCATGAGGGAGCTGATATCTGATTATATCTTTCTGCTGCAGCAACTGATCATTATCTGCCAATTCATCGTGAGGCTCCTGCCTTTGTTGAGCAGGCCACTGAGCAGCAAATTCTTGTGACTGGAATCAAGGTATATAGTCTGCATGCAAATTCGTTCTTGCTATATGAATGGCGCGAGCTTCTCACTTGATATTCCATGATCAAAATTCTGCATGCTTCAATTTCCTGCAGGTTGTTGATCTTCTTGCTCCATACCAAAGAGGAGGAAAGATTGGACTGTTTGGTGGCGCCGGTGTAGGAAAAACTGTGCTTATTATGGAACTGATCAACAATGTTGCAAAAGCCCATGGTCATTTATTGTTCTAAATTATTTGTGAGACTTTAAATCTGACGTAATTAGTAAAGATGATATCATTATTTTGATTGTTACCTTTGTACAGGTGGTTTTTCTGTGTTTGCTGGGGTAGGAGAGCGAACTAGAGAAGGTAATGATCTGTACAGAGAAATGATTGAGAGTGGTGTCATCAAGCTAGGTGACAAGCAGGCTGAGAGTAAATGTGCTCTTGTGTATGGTCAAATGAACGAGCCCCCTGGTGCCCGTGCTCGTGTTGGGCTTACTGGATTGACTGTTGCTGAGCACTTCAGAGATGCTGAAGGGCAAGATGTGCTTCTTTTCATTGACAATATTTTTAGGTTCACTCAGGTAATGTTGACTGCAACTAACCCAAATTATTTTACTTTCACCAATTTCTCTTATACATTACGTATTTAATTACTGATGGCTGAGAAATTTGCAGGCTAATTCAGAGGTGTCTGCATTGCTTGGGCGTATCCCATCTGCTGTCGGTTACCAGCCAACTTTGGCTACAGATCTTGGTGGTCTTCAAGAACGAATCACCACTACTAAGAAGGGATCAATTACATCAGTCCAAGCCATTTATGTCCCTGCTGATGACTTGACAGATCCTGCTCCAGCCACCACTTTTGCTCACTTGGATGCCACAACTGTGTTATCCCGACAGGTTTTCATCTCTATCACCTGAATTTATCTTGACATTGAGCTACATTAATTTCCAATTAATTTCTAAGTGATAATATATCTTTTAATTGAGCCAGATCTCTGAGCTTGGTATCTATCCTGCTGTCGATCCTCTTGACTCTACATCTCGAATGCTTTCGCCACACATTTTGGGAGAAGACCACTACAATACAGCTCGTGGTGTTCAGAAGGTTCTCCAAAACTACAAGAATCTTCAGGATATCATTGCTATTCTTGGTATGGATGAGCTTAGTGAAGATGATAAGTTAACAGTTGCCCGTGCACGTAAAATCCAAAGGTTCTTAAGTCAACCTTTCCATGTTGCTGAAGTTTTCACCGGTGCTCCTGGAAAATACGTTGAGTTGAAGGAAAGCATTACCAGCTTCCAGGTAGCATGCCCTTTACTTACTTTCAAATACATCATTGTGTTGAATGTTTATATTGTTGAATATCTGGTAAAATGGTTTTGATTTAGAACTTTGCGTATCTATTCCATAAATTTCAAAGCATTGCATGACTATGTTATGCAGACATCAAAAAGGTTGTGACATGAACATCAACTCATAAAGTATCATTGAAGGAGAGTTTTTAAGACTATGTGCTTTTAGTCTGTTCTTATTTTGTCGCATGTACCTGATTTGTTGCCTCTAGAAGTAATGCGCTATTGCATCATTTTATGATTATGATCTCTGTCCGTTCTCTCTTTTCTGTGCCGGGTTTCCGTTATTACATCTACAGAATGTAATACTCTCTGCTCACGTGTATTGTAGTGTGAATTCATAACGTGTTATTGATATTCTGTTGTGGTTTTGGTGATTTGAATAGGGAGTATTGGATGGTAAATATGATGACCTCTCTGAACAGTCCTTTTACATGGTTGGAGGGATCGATGAGGTTATTGCCAAGGCAGAGAAGATCGCCAAGGAATCTGCAGCCTAGACATATATACCGAGCTTTTTTTTATTACAACACAATGATAATTGCGAAAATAATCAAACATTTTGCGGCAATGCCAAACACATGACTTGAGTTTTTTTTTCATCTTGTACTTCGGATACCTAGATCCTTAAGTTTAATGTTTCTATGGTGCATGTAATGTGTTGCTGTGACAGTGGCATAGAACTGTGGTCGCAATGCCAGTGAACACCCTTAAGTTTAAAGGGTGTCAAAAAGGCGATACTGTATATTTTGTTTTGATTTCATTACGAGTTATTTAATACCCTTCTTAAGGAATGGCTCAAGGTTTTGATTTCATATGGAGTTCATTGATCATGTTGTTGAATGCAAGTGCAAAAGTTAACTCATTGAAAGGTCATCTTCAACCTGCAGTCTTGCATCTGTTGCAGACTCTAAAGTCGACTCTAAATTAATTTTGTTACTTGAGGTACTTCTTGTTAAATATCGAAATCTTAACTGCATGCAGAATATATTATTAGAATATATATCAGCTTAGGGTTACGCAACCAATGGGCATGCTTATAACTAAAAAAGGTTTAGTGGTCGTGTCGCGTGAGGAAGTAAATTGTGGGAGGTGTAAGCTTATAACTATGATGATGGAATGCGAAACATTTAACCCTTGGAGATATTTTGCGTCATTTGTAATAAATATTAAATGTGTCCATATGGTGGTAAGTGATGATGTTATCGGCCCAATTCGTTGGAGTAGACAATTTATTTAATTGGGTAATTATGAGTTTGTTTCGTAGTTTACTTGAGTATGAATGTTCGATTATATGTTAATTGAGCGAATATTGTGTAGGTTTTTTTTGGCTAACTATCGAATGATTATTGTTTATGAGTATATTATCTAGTTCGATAATTGTTCAAATATTTCAATAATCAAGCCTGATTTTGAGAATATTGAATTTACCCATACAGAATAAATAGTCATTTATTGCTATAGTAAATCCTTCGCCACGAGATTAGTGGCTTAGCTCTTCGCGCTTCCCGCAGGCTTTTTTTTTAGAGAGAGAGAGTAAGGGGACGGTACGGAAGATTGGTCCGCTCCGAAAAGCTTAGTTTTTCGATTCGCTCCCCTTCTCCTAAATTCCATTTTTTATTTACTGAAAATAACAATTTGGGTGTGTAGAGTGGATCCCATTAACCGGTCTAGTGACAAGTACATAGAGGACGAGTTTTATGAAGTCATATGGTTACAATTTGTCTTTCGAACTAAGCAATAAATTTCGTTGACTTCGTCAATCCCCCCGATCACAATATTTCCCGCAATCACCGATCAACCCCACCATGGCGGCGCCGTCGTCCTCTGCCGCCACAACCAACGTGATGCTGGCTATCCACGAGAAAAAACCAAACGGCACCCTCGACATCTACCGACCAATCCGCAACTACATCGTCCTCCACTACGGAGAACGCGAGGCGCAGAACCTCGAAGACGATCTCCAAACCCTAAAGGAACTTCGAGCAGAAGTCGAACGTAGCCATACAGATGCGTCTCTTCCTGCTAGGAGAGATTTGCTGCAGAACTACTATAAGGGGCTTTGCTCGGTGGAGTCGCGGTTCCCGATTTCGGCCGAGAAGGAGCACGTTTCATCGCTTTCGTTCTCGTGGTTTGATGCGTTTAAGCAGAAGATGAAGGCGACACAGCAGAGTATATATTTAGGTGAATTGGCTTTGTCCCAATATGATTCTTTAATACTGAACCTACTTTCCAATTTCGAGCATAAAAAATGAAACTTTATTTTGAAAAGAAAAAGCGAACAAAAACTCTATCCAAGATCAATATTTGTAGAAATAAGATTTTGGCAATTGAATAATTAGAAGTGGTGTCTTGATTTTTAGGAGCTACAATAATGATTCATTAAAGAATAACTTTGTGATATACTAACAATCAATAAGAAACTCATATGATATTGAACACTTAACCATTTGATTGAAATTGCATTTGATCTAAGGCTCTTATTGAAATTGCGGAACTATTCCAGACAATGAAACACCTAATAGGAGAATTTCCGTTTTTATATATGGTGTACTGTATAACGTTTGGTGTTAAATATAGTAAAAATGGTAGTATTTTGGATGCTATTTGGTTGGTAATTTTGGTCATAGGAAAAAAGAGTTTGTGTTCTCTGTCTCAAAATGATTTTCCAATTATGCCTGAACTGCCATTTATATGATTATAATATTTCAGCATCATTTGAGGTTTTCGAGTTAGGTAAGTCAGGTGATTGATGTGGTATGTAAGTTACCGAAGTAGTATATTGAAATGTAATTACTGCCTTATGCATCGGCACCATATTATTGTACTGTAGAGGACTGCCTTACGCTAGGATGATGAACTACCATAGACTAGCCACATTTGGTTGGAACTTTCCCTAATAAGATAATCAGAGAACTGTACATAGTTTCACCACATTTGTATCTATCGATGCAGATGTTGCCTGTACAATATGGTCATCGCATTGATTTTTTTTAAAGATTTCACATGATTTTGTGTAGAGAAAGCTGCTATTATGTTTAATCTGGGGGCAGTGCATAGTCAAATGGGATTAGGCTATGATCGTTCATCCGTTGAGGGAAGGAGACAAGCATCCCATTCTTTCATAGCAGCAGCGGGAGCATTTGGCTTTTTGAGGGATAATGTGGCAATGAAAGCTTCAATGGGAAGTTCAACTACTCTTGACGTGTCTGTAGAGTGTACCGGGATGTTGGAGAGACTGATGCTGGCACAAGCTCAGGAATGTGTTTTCGAGAACACTATTGCCAAAGGCAGTACACCTGGTGTGTGTGCCAAGATATCTAGACAGGTTCGGATTTGTGTTTTAATTTTATTATGTGGAAAATAAATTATGTCCTAAATTTAGAACATCTGGGAAATTCTCCTTCTTCTGACATTGTTACATGATTGGAACATTGCAAGTGTTGTGAGATAGAAAGTGTTCTCCTTTGATGTAAAGTGTCATATCCAAGGATTTGAATGTTTAACTTTTCAAATCTCATTTAGCATGTCATATTTTAATCTTCAAGAGTAACTGTTATGTTCAGATGTTACTTTTTCCTCACAGAACAACAGAATCATATTAAGTTCGTATGAACTTTGAAAATATGCAACATTTCTGTTGCTTTGGCTAAGGTGTGTGATTATATATTATTGACTTCTTTTATGTATCACTACAATTATAGTGATTATATGCAAACCACATTCTTAAATCATGAAGTCACTGTAATTTGTCTGTTGTGTATAAATAAGTAATAGAGTCTGACAGTTACCTATATGAGTTTAATTGCAGGTCAGCATCTACTATGAAGAGGCTTTGGCGACTTTAAATGTTGCACCTCTGAACCAACACTTTGAGAAGGGATGGCTAGCTCATGTTCAGCTAAAGGCTGCCTTGTTTTATGCAGAGGCTTGTTATCGATATGGGCTGGAACTCCATGAGAAAGAAGAGATCGCTGAGGAAATTGCCAGGTTAAAGAGCGGGGTTAGTCGTTTATCTGAAGCAAAGAAAACTGCTCCAAAAGGAGCACCCCAACAGATCTTTGAAGCTATCAGTAAGTTGGAAGCTAACCTAAATCACAACCTGGAAAGAGCCATGAAAGAGAACGATAGAGTATATCTGATGAGGGTTCCTCCTGCTAGCTCTTTACCTCCCCTTCCATCATTTTCTCTGGTCAAGCCTTTGCAAATGAGTGATGTGTTAGATGCAAGCAAGGTGAACCTTTTTGCAAGCCTTGTTCCAGACAGCAGCGCAAAGTCCCTTTCTAGGTACACAGAAATGGTTGATGATGTAATTAGGACACAGGCTGAGAAGTTACAACAAGCTAGTGAACTAGCACGGGTGAGGCTCAGGGAAATGGATTTGCCTGATGCTATTCTTGCATTAGAAGGAAACTCTACTCTTCCAATGGCTCTTAAGGATGATGTTGAAGCTGTACAAATATGTGGTGGTCCTGCTGGTATGGAGGGTGAATTGCAACAGCTAAAGGATCTCAGGAGGGTGAACCAAGAGATGTTAGTTCAAACGGAGGAGCTTCTGCAGAAAGAAGGTACAGAGGATGCTCAGTTTAGAAGCCAATTTGGGACGCGGTGGACTAGGCCTCAGTCTAGCACTTTGACGAAGAATTTGCAGGATAGGTTGAACAGATTTGCAGCGAATCTTAAGCAAGCAGCAGAAAGTGATGGGCGCATTGAGCGATCAGTGAGAGAACATTCAGCTCTCATGTCGATCCTTGACCGTCATCCCGTATGTGTTTCGGATTACTTGGTGATTTCATACTGATTGATATCTAATATTGTTAGTAGTATTTAGTTAATGTTCTGTGAAGTTGAGTGGAGCGACACATTTTCACTGATTATTGAGCCCTTTTCAGCATGCCCATACCTCTTAAGGGACTCCTGCTTAAGCGGGGTAAGGGGGGCTGGGTAATTCACCGGCTGACCCCTATGATAACAGGGAGGCTTTTTTTAAATTGGCCCAAGAGTAAAGAACAACAATTGATACTACGTCACAATAGATAAGAAACGTAGGTAATGTAGTGAGCCCTTTCGATTTATTTCATTATATTAAAGAGCTAAAGAATCTTAAATCTTTCACTTTGTCGGACATGGTAACATCATAGAGAAGTCACAACATTGTCATGACTACATGTCAATGATCTGCTCTTTTTTGTGTACGTTGGAAGATCGGCTTCAATAGTTTTTGAAATTTTCCAGGGCTTGGAGTTTTCAATTTTATGTTGAGGTTTTGTTTTTATTATAGATTGAATCAGCCATTCCAACTCTGGCACGGCCAATAATGTCACTCGATGCCAATGAAGATGCCATAGTGGGAGCCTTGAAGCAGAGCCTGGTAATTGTATTTCTTTGGTAGTTGATACGATGTTCATTTTTTGAGTTCAAATAAACTTGAACCAACTTATACTCAACGTCCTTTGTATTAGCCCATCTTATCCTTTTCTGGCATGGCACCAGACAAAAGAGCATTTGATATCTGATGCATGTGCAACTTATTGGGGGTAATTGTGTTCTGTGAACAGAATCCTCGTGAAGTATACTAAGGCTAAAATTGATGGCAGCTATGGTGGTAATTGAAATCTGAAAAACTTTCATCAACGATAATTGTTAAGAGAGACTGGTGTTTAATGGTTAACATTGTCGTAAAACTCTTGGAATATTTGAGTCTTGGTTTACATAAATGGATCGCCTAATATGTTTCAGTATAGATGTACTAAAACCATATGAAAACTTAGAAATCTGATGATTTTATGTACCTGAGCCAGAGCTGCATTTGAAGGGGATAATAGAGCAGTTTAGTCTTATCAGGGTTGTTGTAACTCCTCAAAATTTAAAACGCATAAAAGACTCAATAGGTTATCATTTCATGTGAAGTCTTCATAACGAAATACTGTTTCCTGTGATCCTTAGCTTATATGAACTATTTTATTAGTGCGTTCTGTGTAATCAAGTTTTCAAAGCTGTGAAACCAAGTACTCAAATAGGTACAAGTTTTTCTTCAATAAATGGGAAGATATATTCCAATTTGCATTATGGATTAAAGATATTTGTTTGGTGTAGCAGTAAACTTGGCCATGATTGTGATCTCATGTCTTCATATTTTCAGAGACATTTGGAGACCCTTGGAGCTCAGCGAGCTGGGCTCGAAGACATGTTGAAAGAGATGAAGAGAAAGGTATTTGTGATTTATGGTAGATTATGTGTATTTGCTTCCATAGTTGTGGAGGTGAAAGTGCTTTTCTCTGCCTCTTCTTGAATTAACTTCGAAGTTGGTGATTCTTTTTGATTGGAATGTGAAAACAAATGTTATGTTGGAGGATTAAATTCAGAGAAATAACTTGTTGTGGCAAAATTGTAAGGACCATGTGCTGTCAGAAAACTTACGGATTCTACTTGACCGTTTTGTTACAGTTGCATAAAAATAGGAATTGTATGAGGAAAGTAGGAAACTATGCTTTCCTTCGTGTTTTATGTTTAGTTAGCCGACTTAAGTAGTGAAGTGCTGCTGTTTTTCTTAATTAGTAGGAAGTCTTGGCGTCCTATTTTACATTAGTTGATCTAAAGTTTGCTTATGATAAGTTTCCTCGATGTCTCAGGATGATATACTGCCCAAATTGATGGCTTTCACTGGATCTCATGAGGATTTTTTCAGAAAGGAAATATCTAAATATGATCAAATATGCCAGGACATATCCCAGAATATCGAGGCGCAAGAACAATTGTTGATGCAAATACAGGTCCATACACACAAAAGCTCATGAGTTCTAAGCGCCTTCTAGTACTTTGCTTCAGTAGAGGGTCATCTCTTTATGTGAGATATGTACTTTCTGATTGTTTTAAAGACTTCAGCGGTGATTTGAGCTCATCTCCCCTATCCCCACGCCTCCAGAAAAAGAATATAGAAAAAAGCTCCAGCTTAAAAGTTATTCTCCAGTAAAAGAAGGATAAATGAGGCTTCAAACAAACTATTTATAAGTCAAAATGACAGCATATCTTCATAAAATAAACTTCAAAGCAACCTGAATATGGCAATACAGTGAACTAGTGCTGAGCCCTTGGACTAACAACCCATGTTACAGCATGTCTTCAAAGTCCCGTCATTACCTTACCTTTTTAGTTTTAATTGGAAATAGTTACTAATTATTAGTTACCTGGTCTCAGAGATTATAGAGGGAGTGATCTGTAAATTGCTTGGAGAGAAAAACCTTCAAATCTAAAATTCATTTTTTTGGAATTTATTTATTAAGGTTGTCCATGTAATGTTTACAGTTTACCTAAGATTGCATACTGATTCGTGTGCCCTAGTACCAATATCATTGAATTTTCTATTATATGGTATCTTTTTTTCAGGCCCAAAATGACGAGTTTGCTGCTCTATTCAATCTAGAAGATTATAAAGGTATTACTGTACAAGTCAAAACTGGCGTGGTTATTTATTTGTCATGAATTGAAATTGTTTTCCACTTTGTACGTTACTTGACTTTTCACATTAGTTAAAATTAGCTGATACCATCCTGCTGATCGCCCCTGAGTCCTAATTAATTAGTTGAAGAAAGACATCATACAGTATTCTTGTTCACTTGAGCATGAACACTCAAATTGATGCTCTGATATTTTATTCTGTAGTTGAGTTGCAATTTTCATTCACTGATGTCTGTTTTTGTTGGCATATTTGTTCATACCTCTTCAGTAAGTAATGATATCTTATGAACTTTGGGAGAGGTTCATGAAATATACAAGTATTGATGGAATGAGGTCTACAACTATTGTTGTATCTTGTTTTTAAATTCAAGATTTGACGGTTCTTATCAGGTGGATTTCTATCATCAGGTAATGTTCATTGACAAATATAGCTGGAATGAGACTCTGTATTTGAGTAAGCACTGGGTAGTCATGTTGGGATTATGCGATACTTATGCTAGTTAATGTGGAATTTTCTGATCTTTTGGGATCCTGGGGAGTAGATTTCTCTCACATTGAAAGTTTCAATAATAGGAGAGCTCCTCTTAAGTAGAAACTCCCTTCACTACGAGGCTCCTTTTGAAGGATAAAAATGTGCGCTGGCAAGTTCACTAAAGCAGGCAATATCTATTGTGAAAACCAACTTAATGCTTTGCATTATAGAATTAACAGTGTATTGAACATAGAAGGAATTGGCTACTTTTTTAATGTTTCCAAAGATATATGTAGCAGCTGCAACTTGAAACTTGAGTCCATACGAAAATATTGTTCCGTATGTTGTTTGATTATTTGATTATGTTTTTTTAAAAATCTTGCTCCTGCTTGACGTCCTTAAATGTTGACCTTTCAGCATCCCGTGAGAAGTGTTACAAGCAGATTGAAGCGGCAATAGCTAAGTTCCGTGAGATCAAAGAGAATATCAACGAGGGGTTAAAGTTCTATGTTACTCTTCAGGTATGAAGAAATTTATTGAGCTCGAAGATCACCAGTGTGTGTCATAGGTTCATGGATGGACCTAGAGTAGTACATGGGTCTGTGCCTAATTTAATAAAAGGTCTTTAGTTCAAATCTTAATCCAAACACTTTTTTATTGATTTTTTTTATAATTTGAATCATGAAATGAGTACTCATGTTAAAATTGGGTCTGTCCTTGCATAGGTTCCTTCCATATTCTGATGGTTGCTCATTTTCGGAAGGTTTTTAACCTGATAAGTTATAGCTCTATGTGTGAAAGCGAGTTAAGAGTGGTATATATTATGCAATGCAATAAAGTTGCTTGCGGTCATTTGTTAGGATCAAGTGAGATCGTCTGTTCTCTGTTTAGAATCCAACCCACCTCAAAGGTTGAACGACTTTTACCAATGTTCTTTAGCAATCTGTTGGCCATTTAGATAAATTTGATTTTAAGATTTGTCTTGTTTTTAAGTCTACATCTTGATCATATCCAGATGTAAATTTCCCTTCATGCATTCATTTATCTTTGAAATCTTCAATCTTATTATTTTCATTTATTCCAATTTTGTGTAGTTGTCCTGGGCTTCCATTATCAGTTCTCTGTGTCCTAGAGTCTTCTTTATATATATGATCACTTCAATTGTTTGTAACAGGATGCGATTACGAATGTAAAGCAACAGTGCAGCGATTATGTGATGACCAGAAATATCCAATGTCGGGAAATGATCGATGATGTCCAAAGACAGGTTTCTGGTCTCAGTTTTCAGGATAGTAAAAGTAACAATTACAATTATCCGCCAGCAGGCCAGTATCATCAGAATCAAAGACCAAGTTCTTTGCAGCAAATGGATTCTGGGAACTTCTCCAATCACACTCGTACTGAACCCCCTCCATACCAACCAGCACCTCGTGTGGAACCCCTTCTGTACCAACCATCTCAGCAACCAACCATGCCCGGGTATGGTCACAGTCCTCCCAGTTACGCTTCTCAGCAGCCACCACCACCACAATACCAAGTTCCAACTTCAGGTCCTCCATACCCCCCTGCTCCTCAACACCAACAACAACCTCCTGCAAGTCATGAGTACGGGCAGCCTGCATATCCTGGTTGGCGGGGCCCATATTATAATGCACCTCAGCAGCCAGGAGCTATGCCCAGGCCCCCTTATACTGCCCCATCGCAGCAATACCCTCCTCCGCATCAGAGTGGCTACTATCGACAATAATAGAGTCCAGTTCAGTCCTTAGCAAGAGCAACATGAATATTTTGTGGAACCGTGACCTCTACTTAAATTGTGAGTATACCAGATTGAATGCAGCTCTATGTATTCAGTGATTTGGTTTGTATTTTGTTCACATATATACAATGTAAGAAACTAGCAATTGATTAACATACCTTTGCACATAAGATGTTTGGCTTGTGGAAATAAATAATGTATTCATATTATTTTATATGTTCCGTAAATGAAAGACATCTCCTCTTGGTTCTTTCCTATGTTTTAGTTTTGCCATCATTTCCCTCTCTTTCAAGATGCAACCTCTTTTTTAAACTAACAAGTTCCATGTTTTGTTTAGCTTTGCTTTACTTAACTAATTGAATGTAGCGCCAGAAAATCCATTCTAACGATATTTTCAAGCTTTACTCGCTCATCTCTTTCAAGATCTAAATGCGATTGAAATTAGAATTTGAGGGAATAGTCAAAGATTGCAAAGTAAAGAGGGTCGAAGATGCTGCAGTTTATCAGTCGGTACATTAAAATTAATTGATAACGTTGAAGAGAAGTCATGCATATAGTGTTTAGTCATTTCTTTGATAAAGATATGTTTCCAAGAGCAGTGGTCAACCTCTCCTTCAATTGTTCAGCATCTGCAATGTCAGTTTGCATAGAAAATGTATGCAATATCTCTCCAGTATCAGTGACTGAAACAGCAGCTTCCGGCATCATTACTTGTTGTTCCCTCAACGTCTTTACAACTCCTGCAACAGGATGGCCTTCAAGTGAGCAGCTGACTTGTACAACTGCACCCTCTGGACTCTCATGAAACTCAATCTCAGGGGCAGTGGTATATGTCGTTTGTTTGCTGCACAGCCTTTCCTGCTTCTCAGCTTCTAAGTTCTTAATCTTCTTCTGAAGATCTGTGATGCATGTTGTGGCGTCCTCCAGCAGAGATGCTTTGTCCATCTTCGAGATGTTTGGAACAACTGCTCTTAGAGCATAGAACCGCTGGTTGAGCTTCTCGCGCCTTTGTCTCTCAGCTTCAACATGATTCAAGGCTTCCTCCCTCCCATCAGCAGGCTTCCTTCCCCTCTTTCTTGGCTTCTGCTCTTCAGCCTGCATTTACAAATCATTCCAGCTTTTCTCAACTCATAAAAAATATGGAGTTCTACTTTAGTTTGAACAACAATTACCTGTTTAAGTT
This sequence comes from Echium plantagineum, assembly GCA_003412495.2. NCBI lineage: Eukaryota > Viridiplantae > Streptophyta > Magnoliopsida > Boraginales > Boraginaceae > Echium > Echium plantagineum. Next base: position 65,731 of record CM016562.1, on the reverse strand, counting down.
TGCTGGTTTCATTATCCTTGCAGATCTTGAATGAACCTGACTTCGAAGAAGCAGCATCTTCCATTTCTGGAGACAAACTTGAAGGACCTGATTTTATGGCCTCAATGTTGAGATATGTCCCGAAGATCTTCGGGACAGCTTTCAACTGCTGAACATGCATTCCTCCAAACAGAGTTTTCACCATTTCAACAAAATCTTCATCTTCAGGAATTGATTTTACAGATCCTAATTCCGCTACACCTAATCTTAGTGGAACAAACACCGTCGTCTCAAATCCAGCCGATTTCGCTAGAACTGATCTTGATTGGTAGTGTTCAAAACAGCTTTCTGAATCAGTTGTCCAAATTGATCTATTTGAATTGAAGGATTGAGAAGGAGTAGAGGGCTGATCGAAAGGAAATGCATAAAACTTAGATATAAGACAGAACATTTCCACATCAGAAACTGAATTCAACTCATCTGCAACACTACCATCATCTGATCTTCCAAAACAAGCATGGAGCCTGTCAAGAACATGTTTTTTCCTATCCACTTCATTCGTCAAAATCTCATTCATCTTCAGTTTTTTGCAATGCCCACCTCCCCAGATTAAAGCGGATTTTCGATACTTCCCCCTCGACACTTGCCAATAAATGGCATAACTCCAATCAGAAGCTTCAACAATACTGGACAACCTCTGCTGAAGTCCTGAATCCATATGTAGTACAGGAAACTGAGATAACACGCCGTTGGAAGCCAACCAATGTAAGAATTCAAAGGCTTCCATTCCTAGAACACTTTGTATCATAATTTTTTCCTCTGCATTTAAATATAACTTCCCCCTCATCCTCCTTTTTCCTGGAAGTCAGCAAAACGCCTTGATTCGTAAAGATAATCTACCATATACAAAATATATGACAGGCTGGTAAAGATTCACTATCGATATTAATTCAAAAATCTCCTCGAAGGCGTGAACTAGATTCTTAGAAAGAACACATTACAACTTCTACACCCTCACTCTACATCTAATATCAATTCAATAATTCTAATATCTGCACAAAATATTGCAATCCAAGAAAACTTCAATATTTATACATTTGTTGATACAACATACTCCATGATAAAGCTCAACTTCACTGTTTAAGAAATGGGATACCAGAGAAAACAAATTATGCATATCGACCTTTTTCTTGAATTAATATAACAGATTATACATCTTGGCTGCTGTTAGTGGTTTAAGTGTAGAAAATAGTACGATTGGACAGAAAAAAGAGAGGATAGAATAATGCAAATGAATGATTGTTGTAATTGGTTGAAAAATCTAAGTTGGAGCTCAAGAAGGTGGTGGCTTCCTCATGTTTCATGTGTTTTATTTGGCCATGTGATAATTATTTACAGCATGCAAGAACTTTGCTAAAATGTCACCATATATATTCCACCCACGTGCATGATTATTCATCATACACTATAAGATTTCATATATATCCTTCCTTCTTTTTCCTACAATAACAGACTAGAAGGCATAAGCATCAAGTTATATATATATATTAATGCATATTATTCCGTTATATTTTATTAAAATCGACACTTTATAATTTTTCTGAGAGTATAGAATGTTTGTATATCCAATATCTCTTAGCTCGCTTAAGTGGAAATCTATTGAGAGACATAAAGATACATATATATGTTATTGAGATACAAAAATCCAACTTTGAATATGACATTGTCTTCCATGGTACACAGGCATACTACATTTGATTCAATATTTACATGACATTATCTCCATGCATAAATTCATTAGTTTAATTAGATTGATATGATACTGCACATATAAAAGTAGCACTTATTAGCAATTAAAAAAATTACAGGAATGGAGTACAAAGATGTCATACTCATAATAATATAATGATTGCCCTAGATTTTCATTGATAGCGATGGTACAATATATAATACTCCCTCCATCTCAATTTCTTTGTCCACTTTTTCCAAAATGGAAATCCCAAAATTGGTTCATGTTTAGTTCAAATTTGTGGAGGGAAAATAAAATAATGTGAGATAAATTTGAATTTTCCTAAAACTTTGTGCAAAAGTAAAGTGGACAAACAAAATGGATGGAGGGAGTATTAACAAGTAGGGTTCTATACACGACTGGCTTTAGCACACCAAGCATTTACACGTATAACCTAATACCCCTCAAGTTGGAGCATGGAGATCACAGATGTCCAACTTGAAAAGTAGAATTGTAAATTGTTGTCGTCCTAATGCTTTGGTGAAGATATCAACCATCCAACTGCTTAAATATTGGCACATGAGATAAACGAATGATACCAGCAAGAACCGCATCCCGACAATCGGCCTCGATATGTTCGGTATGCCAATGAAAAGCAAGATTCGCAGCTAGATGTATGCAAGACAGACTTGCTATCACAGAAAAGAGGCATCGCTTTAGCATGTATAACCTCAAGACTCAACAATAAACCTTTGAGACACATGAGCTCATACAATAGAGAGGCCATAGAGCGATACTCAAGTTCAACGGAAAAGCGAGACACTGTAACCTGATTCTTGGTCTTCCAAGAGACAGGAGAATCACCAAAAAAGACAAGTCATCCAGATAACGAACGTCGAGTAACGGGAAAACTCGCCCAATCAGAATCACACCACCAAGATAAAGACAAATCATAATCACGGCGGAGTAAAATACCCTGTCCTGGACAACCATTCAGATAGCTAATAACCCGTAAAACAACATTTCAATGATCAAGTTTGGGAGCCTGAAGAGAATGAGATAAAATGTAAACATAGTAAGCCAAGCAAGGTCTAGTAAAAGACAAATAAATCAAGCGTCCAACCAACCGACGATAATGGTTCTCATCTGTCAAAGGTTCATTCTCCGAACTAGCCAACTGATGATTTTGTTTCATTGGAAAAGTCGTAGGCATACACCCCAAGAGTCATGCCTCATTCCTTAGTCCTAATATCAAGTGCATATTTGTGTTGACAGACGTATACTCCATTATGATTAAGAGCAACCTCAATAGCTAGGAAATGTTTTAGAATATTTTAGAGGTCCTAAGTCCTTCATATGAAAATACCTGTTCAAATACACCTTAAATTCACGAATAACAGCAACATTATTTCTAAACACAATCAGATTATCCACATAAATAAGAACATTAAGCTGGGTTGAATTCTGATGAGAAACAAATAAGGAGTAATCAGAATAGGACTGTCCAAAATTATACTGCTTCAGAGACCCGGTAAGTTTGCCGAACCAACATCAGGGTGCCTGCTTCAAACCATACAAAGATTTGTGAAGACGGCATACCACAACAGGCGTATGGCAGTTTCATGTAGACTTTCCCTGCAAATCACCATTCAAAAACGTATTATGCACATCCATCTGATGAAGCTCCCAATTATTAACAACAACAACATCTAGGAACACTCTAACATTAGTCATCTTAGAAACATCAGAGTTATACTTTATTTTGTAAACCCATCGACTACTAAGAGCACGTTTTCCAGGTGGAAGCGGCACCAACTCCCATGTACCGTTATCCTCAAGAGCTCGTATCTCAGAGAACATAGTCTCATGTCAACCAACATCACATAACACAGCCCCGTAAGATGTTGACTCGTGGCCTGAAGTAATAGCTGCAAGAAAAGCACGGTGTCCCAAAGACAACAGGTTACAATTCACAAAATGTGTTATAGAAAAAGATGTAACTTGAGTCTTAACCGGAATAGAAGAACAAGAAGATGTAGACGGACTCATAAGCTACACTGTATTCATAACATAATCGCGAAGTTTTGTAGAAGGAAATTTCCAGCTTTTGCCCCGTCCAACCTATTCTATATAACACTTGGAACTCGGCCCCTTCGCCTTGGCCGAGCTACACAGCTGCAGTACAACCCTGCACATTCACGTGCATCTGGGAGTTGTTGTCTTGGGCCGCGTCTGCACCAGACTGGTCCTGGTCAGCGTCTGCACCAAATAGGTCCTCGGTGGGGGTGTTGTTCACCACGACACAATGGTTGCACAACCCCTTCCGGGGGCAACTCCTTACATCAATCCCATCACCACAAGTAGGTGCAACATCAACTACAGTAGGTGGCATTGGGAAGCTTAAACGAAAACTCAGATTCGTAGAATTTAAAATCACGAGAGACAAAGAATTCGCAAGTTATAAGGTCTAATAATTTCCAACCCTTTTTTCCATATGGATACCCAACAAAAACACATCGGCGACCCCTATTTAAAAATTTATCCCTCTTACTTTTCTGATTGCGAGCATAGCACAAGTACCCAAAAATACGCAGATCATCAAATTTAAGAGGAGCACCAAAGAGGTATTCATACAGAGTTTTGTTATCATTCAAGGGTGAGGCTATTCGATTAATCAAATAAGCCGCACCTAACAAAAAATCCACCAAAACTTAATAGGTAAATGCCGTTGAAAACGTAGTGCCCTTGCAACATTCAAATGTGTCTATGTTTTCGTTCTGCAGTACCATTTGTTGATGAGTACCCATCCATGAAATCTGAAAAATAACGCCTTATTGTGCAAAATATTCACGCATAGAGTTAAATTTTATTCTCTTATCATTATGCACAATCTTAACAGAAGCACCAAATTCACATTCAATCAAGGCAAAATAATTTTTGAACATATAGAGACTACTTCAGTTTTGTCAGACAATAAGAATACCCACACAGTTCTAGAAAATCATCCACTATCGTAAAAAAATAGTGAGCACCACAAGAGGAAGTAGTATTATAAGGACCCCAAATATTACAATGCAACTACATAAAACAATAAGAGGTTTTATGTACACTATGTGGAAAGCTAGAACGAGAGTGCTTAGCTTGGTGACACAAACCACAAGCTTTATTTAAAAATGTATTATTATTACAAGTAAAAGAGAGAGACCTAACTACTTTCTCCGAAGGATGTCCCAATCTCTTGTGCCATAGATCAACCATATCAACTGCCTCAGACACAGACGCACATAAAAGAGCAACATCTCACAGAAAACAATGTATGTCTTGTTGTTCACCCACTCCAATCAGGGTCCTCTAAGTGCGTCATGAATAACCCAATAGACTTAGTGAATTGTAAAAAATTATGGAAATCACCAATAGGAAATGACACTGAAAGCAGGTTGCAATTAAAATTGCGAACAAACAACACATGGTTAAGTTTCAGCCCACAAAGCAAAGATACTGTTCCAAAATGAATATCCATAGATTTTTTACCATCCGGTAAACCAACGGGACATGCGGGCATAGACCTACATTCGACAAACAACGAAAATCACCGGTGACATGAGCCGATGCCCCGTATCAATAATCCAAACATAGGAAGACACTTACCTATCAACCGATCATCAGTATGAGTAGAAAACAGCCTTACAAAACAAGCCAATAACCTGTTGCTATTGGTCAGTAGTCACACCCAGAAGGGGTGAATCAGGAAGCAATGTTCCAGTCCGAACAATCGTGACTTTAGCACCAAAACCATGGCCAGGGACAATTCCAGAGTGGTCCGTCTGCTGCCCAGAAGCCTACTCAACACGGGCTGATCTAAGTGCATTACCCCTTGCCAGCATGTCCAAATCGTCGCCCCCTCCACGTCCGGGACCTTTCAATCGATCATTCCACCAGTCCGGAAAGTCGTGCTTCTCATCGTGACCATTCCAGGAGCAAAAAGTGCAGTTAAGCTTAGATGTGTTGACAACCTCCAAACGAAGAGTATGATTCGTTGGGGTTCGAATCACAAACGCCATCGCTTCATTGCGATCACCGCGAACTTGATTAGCCAACCTCCTATCCTCCGCATTCAACATAGCCTGATAAGCCCTGTCCAAAGTGGGGGCGGGCCTTGAGCCAACAAAGTCGAACGGAGATGACCATATAACTCCTCATTAATGCCACAGAAAATCATGGAAGCATTCTTTAGCTAAATGAGCCTAAAAGAGATCGCCAAGATTGCATTCACACTTACACACTGACGACCTGGAATAGGGTTATAAGTCGCCAAAGCGTCCGATAAATGTTGTAATAAACTGAAATAATCTGCAACAGACATATTCTTTGGCTGACGACAAGCAATCAACGCCTTTTTGATTTGTTGTTTTTGTTGTCCAGTACTAAAATGGAAAATGCCGCTTACGATGCCCTGTACTAACATGGAAATGCCACTTACGATTCCCACAATTCGGTTTATGCTAAAACCAAAATCGTGCGATTTGTTTTTTGCCAATTCGGTTCGATCTCTTTTTTCTTCACACCAAATCGGTAAAATTTCACTACGTTTCGTTCTACTTTTTCTTTTTGAATTTCAATTTTTTTCGTTTTGAGCTGAACCGAAGATATCCTAATGCCACATACCTAACAAAGTCGCCCTCGTATTTCATGGCTCCATATGTTTGCCAAACATTCTTGTCAATCATTCATGTTTCAAAATATATTCTAACTGAATATATTGAAGCTGGCAAGATATGAATAAATCAATGAATCTAAGCAAAGATTATGTCACTTTAATACAAAAGATTTCAATCAAGTGGAAAAAAAACACAAATATATGAGGAGACATTTCAATGTTTATATGGTACAACCAAAATAAATGTCCTGTTTCTGTATCGGTTCTGCATTGATCATACTAACAAATTCCAAATGACAGAAATGAACAAAAAGAATGGAATGTTCATTCCATTATGTAAAATGAAAGTAGAGGCAGATATATCATGAGCAACCACAGAATGCACTTTCCCTGTATTTTCATCTTTCACTTTGATACTAGAAGAGCAGTTATATTCAGTCCATCCAATTGTCTGCTTCTCGACATCATACACGATAAGCTTGTCTGACAACACCAAATCTCCCAACAATGTTACCTCGTCGCCACTACTCGTCTGCACCGCCTTGTTCTGCCATCCGAAACAGTACAGATCGTCGTACTTAAACAGATAATCATGAGGATATGCTTTCAATACAGCTGAATTCTCGAAATGGAAAGAAACAACGGGGAAACCATCATCGACCTCTTTGCTATATGAAAGGCATTGGAAATCTGACTCAACTGTATGAGTTTTCAATCCAGGTTGATGTGCCATCAACTTGGACATGAGAGAATCATAGACATCAATTGGCAAATAAGCCAATGTCGTACCACTGTCTATTATCGCAGTTGTGCTAGCCTTGCCCCCTTTGCGACCTCCAAATGTTCCATCATCTGTGAGCTTATCTGCAACAAATATAGAAGAATCCCCCACCTCAATCTTCTCCAAGAAAGCATTATAATGAGGCATATCAGGAACCATAGGCGTTGTTTTCACCTTCGGTTCAATGACTTCACCAATTGCGAAAATCCCCCCTCCTTCCACACTATCCAAACAGTGAGAGAATATCTTTCTTGATTTCCCAGCAGCAGCAAGCTGAGACAAAATCGAAGAATTTGCCTGACCAAATCCTACAATCCCATCAACAGCTAAGGTAGACGAACCCAAATCTCCAAACTGCTTAGAGGAACACCCAAAAGCAAGTGTCCCCTCCATGGGTGAAGTCTGAAGATCCCCTGATATTTTATCAAATTTGAAATTGTCTTTCACATAATCCCCTGCAGTTTTGCTTCCATCCCCATATGTGATAGCATACCCACACTGTGATCCAACCAAACAAGCAGAATCTGGACCATGACTACTATATATTGCAGTAGAACAAAAATCTTCATGACAAGAAATTGTTTTTCCAGTAGACGAAGCAGACAAATCATACCTAGTCAATTTAATTCCAAGATTGCTTTTTGTTGGACACCCTTCACAACCAGCACAGTTAATCCAAAGATTATCACTTCCAGTGTCCATTTGGACATAGTAATCCTTTGTAGGTGTTCCAATTGAAAGCTTTGTATAGTACAAAGCTGTATCAGTAGGCAAACCATTTCCACCAAGCTGAAAATCAATTGCAGCCAACATTCTTCCATGGCGGTGAGCATCATGCTCCTTCAAAGAACCCAAAAAGGTCTTTCGGCTGCCGGTTGCGGTGGCGGTGGTGGCGGCAAAGTTGACAACTTTCCGGCCACCAAATTTATGCTTGATATTAAAAACCACATTGGCAGTTGTAAAACCATCTCCAGCAAGAATAAGAACCAAAATGAGTACCCAAGTCAACCCATTTCTTCCTTTTTTACTCAGATCCATTTTAAAAGAAATATGCTAAAGCCAAAATACTATTTTAAAGAAAACAAATCTTGCTGAACTTTCAACTATAAATATGAACTAAACAACACTTGCAAATGTTATTTTCGAAAATTATTGTTGGATTCTATAGCAATATTGGGTCTAGGTCTCCGTTTCATATAATGATAAGAACCGAATATTTAAAAAAATACGAAAAAAAAAAATCAAATCTTGGAGAACTTTGGACAAAGAAAAACATGAATCAAACAACACTTGCAAATGGTATTTTGGAAAAGTATTTGTTGGATAAAATAGTGAATTTATGGATTTAGCAGAAGAAGAGGTAGATGTCAGAGGTATGGTCGGTGGGGTGTAGAAGAGGCAAAGGCTTTATAGAGACGGAGGGAGAATCAACTAAAGGTAAATCCACAATATGCCATCGAATTAATATAAGAGATTAAAAAGACTTGAAAAAATAAATATGTTAAGTTTATATTGGAGTAATTTCAATGATCATCATTCATCATCTAAGGAGGGGATATTTAAACTTTAAAGTATAAAAAAAAACTAAAGGTAAATGTGGGGAAGATTTGATTGTGTTTATCAACTAAATCTTGAAGGTTTTGCCTAACAAATCGCAATCTGGTTCATCTTTAGGAACGTGAAGTAAAATGTTTAAAGTAATTAAGTAGATTTAGGACAAAAAGAAAAAGGGACAATGAAGTGAATGAGTGATTGGTGTTTGAGCCTTCTCCACTCTTGTTAGAGCCTTCTCCACTCTTGTTAATCCGACAAAAGAGGTAAGTAACCCTATGTTTGGGATAATAAATTAGTTAAGGCTTTATGATTCTTGCAACTATTTTGGTAGTGTGTGGACGGCACGTTTAGGAGGATGCTTCCAACAGCTTTCTTTCTTCTACAAACTATTTCACTGTTTATGTGTATAATAAGATCGAACGCACACGTTGTTAAAGTAAAATGCACCTTCGAAATTATCATTATTAAGATATTTGAGGGGAAATCCAATAATAAAATATATGCTTCATTTTTATGGTTGAAAAAGATGTCTTCAACCACCATCTAAGAATTCAACAATAAACATTTATTTTGTTGTTCTTACCATCAATGAGAAAGTAACTACATATTGAGCTATTTGAGAATAAATGGGTTCATTTTAAAGATGAGTGCTAATTCTTTTCAGGGGTGTCCTATAAATTATCAATGTTTTTTGGAATATTTCTAAATCTTTTTTCAATTTTAAACACCAAAATCACAATTGTACCTATTATATCATTTAAGAATAGGAACACATTTAAGAAAGTAAATATTGACTATAATACAAAAACCGTTCCTATTCTATTCTTTAATAATTGCCATTAACTTAAGATAAGTATTCATAACAAAAATGACATTTGTAGCAAAAATTAGATACCATCCTCTCGGACCTCGGTTATCGAGCAAAATGTTTTCCACTAATACAAGGAGTTGAGTTGGTCATAAATCGTAATTTAAAAAGCTAAGATCATGTACATCAGCTCCTTAAATTTTCTTTTACAATTTACTTTTAATTGTCACTTTTCTATTTTTAGGATTAGTTACTGTTTAGCACATCCCCTATTATTCACAACTAATTGAACCATAGTAATTATAACTAGAGAATAGGGAGAGTACAAATTTAAGGGTGAGTGAATAAATTATAGGGAGCCAAGCTATTTTAGAGGAACTGGAAAAGTGTTAGTTTTAGTAAGTTGAACCCCTATTATAACTTTTGGGGGAGTTGATGTACATACTCTAACTATATTATTAAGCTCATTGCAATTGGAATTGAAATAGCCCAACGTCTTTTCTAAGTTAGGCCAAAAGACAAGTGAAGCTTAATTCATATAATTATTAGCTCATTGCAAATTTTCATCCAACCTAATTAAGTATCAAACCTGACCCCCCACCTACACCTACTATCCACTATCTTATGCTACCGCTTTAGGATTGAGTATCTCAATCAATATCATATTTTAACGGGATCCACTATACACACACCAGAACAGTGTTTTTAGGAGTACAATGACTATTTGGCCCTTGAATTAACATCCTCAATTACTACATTTCTAAATAGGGGGGGCATAAATGTAATTTCACACTCAAAAGTGCTACTGTTCTGGTGTGTGTATAACAGTTCAGTATTTTAACCTACCTTTAATATCATATCTACTGTATGAAGTGTTTTAATATGTTACTCCTTACATTTTTGTTCCAATGGTTTATGTTAACTTCTCATTTAAAAGGTTGGTAACCTTAAATAAACTATTATTGTAATTTCTTTATGAAGAAACAAAATTATTAAAAATATATAAGTGCACGAACAAATAAAATGGACCTAAACTCTGCTCACTTCATTCTTTTTAATCCCAATCCATATACAATATAATCAAGCATATTGAATTACGCTTTTATCATATAATTATTTACCAAAACTTCCATCAGTTAATTGTCTAATGATGGGTGGAGCAAATGGAAGCAACAATGGAGGTATTGGAAGCGATAACGTGTCTCGCAGCAGCAAAGGATCTTTTGGTCACTTGTAAGAGCCTTTTTCATTAGGCTATCCGATTAACTTCAAGAGGTAGCACAATTGTTAAAATATAAAATTATTAAAAAAAATTAAAAGCTAATACAAAAATATACGATACGGATATTACAAAATTCAAATTACAATTGACCACGACGCTTTGTCATGCTTTGAAACCTTTGTATAATAGCTTCATTTGACACGCAATTGAATATATCTTTTTCAATATAAACCACCAAGTTATCGTTCATCCAATCATCACAAAATATCTCAAATTGATCAAACCCAAGCATATATATACACACATATTAAGCTTTTCTTGATTATCATAACTACAATTGTCTCAAAAGTAACTCAAAATTGATCAACCCAAGTCACAAAATCGTTTTTGTTTTTCAAAATATATGCATATAATGATATAAATCTAAGGTAAAAGTTTCTTACTTACTCGAACAAAAAATTCGATTAGAATTTGACACAAAACATTAAAATTGTGAATTTGTGATATGGTGTGGCCATGTGGTGTGGAACAAACCTGTCGTAAGGCTTAAGAAGTATTTGAAACGTTGGCTCAATAATTTACAAATTTTGTTTCTATATTATATGATTTACATTAAGAGTAAAACAAGGGTAAAATAGTAATTTCATATACTAAAATCAAGAGGAACACCTGGTACCCTATGCTCCTTTTGAACCCGTCCTTGGGTAGGATGATGAAGGCTCCCGGTGGTGGAGGAAGCAATATCTCCATTCTCCAGGCTTTGAGAGTAACTTTCAGGGTTAGGGACTTGGTTTACATGGAAACCAAAGTGTATGTTCGTTTAGTAGAGGATATTACCTTGTATCAGTGTATGTTATAAATGATCTATTAAATAAATTAATGATTAGTTTGATAGATTATTCAATTGCAGTTTAGAGAACAAGTAAGCATCGGTTGATTGAGAAACTGGGAAGAAGAGAGCAGAGCTTGAAGGCTGTTTTGATCGTTTCATTAAAACTAGCCGTTAGACCATTCGCAGAAGATTGTTTAAATTTTTCCCCTAAAATTAGTTTCTCATAACACTTTATTAAATTTAGGAGTTACCTTTTAACATTTACATAAAACTAGATTCCCTAAAATCAACTCCTCATAACACTTTATCATTAAAATATTAGATAATAGTACACTCAATAAAGGAGGGTGGGGTGAGAGAAATTAAAAAAGTGATTTGAGGAGGGTATAAGAATAGGCTTGGTGGAAATTTTTTTTGAGGATATTTTTAGAATAAGCAATCTGATTTTTTATGCTTTTTGTTCTCTTTTGCAATATCCATGAGGAGTGATTTGAGAACTCTCTTGCAAATGCTCTTAGGAGCCCTAAATTCTGATTTTCCCTAATCAAGTTTGTTTAGACAGCTCGGTTGATGAGTTGTATATTTTATTGAGCTGTCACTCTCTTATTGGTTCGTGCATTAGAGGTATTTAGTATATAAAATGTTGGACAACGAGTCCGTACACCTTGTTTTAATGATGACTTAAACATTGATTTACTATCTAATATGTTCACTTAAATGATTTATATGATTGACATGTTAGAAAGATGGTCGATGCCGGTGCAACCCTATGTGCCATATCAAGCAAGCACAACATCAAGGTTTACGCACTATCGATAAACTTAAAGATCTATTGTGGTGATGAAGAAGAAGAATCAACCACACACTAGTCATTGAGGATTTGATACGAAAAGATGGTCAATGCAGGTGCAACCTTATAATCCATATCAAGCAAGCACAAGATTATAGCTTACACACTATTGATATGCAAGATCAAGTGTGGTGATGAAGAAGTAGAATCAACCACACATTTATCATTAAAGGACAAAGAAGAAACAAACACAAGCTCAAAAGATATTCAAGAGCGATGAAGATTTCAATCAAAGGAGCTATGGATCACAAGCACATACAAAGGTAAAACTTATATCTCAATCATAGCTAAAAGTGTCTTGAATAATCTTAGTTGATGCGTTTCATATGAGAGATATTTTTCAAATCATTTTTGAATAAAAAAAAGACTATCATTAAGCTTCAAGTTTGATTAAGCTTATATTCAAATTATTTTCAAATCATACAAAGGTAAATTATTTTTCCTAGATTAAGCTTCAAGTTTGATTATCATTATATACCTTAATCTAGGATTGTGGTTAAGTTTCATATCTAGAGATTGTGTTAAAGAAGGAGCATTCAAGATGTTTGTTGAATTGCTCAAGAAAGAAAACAAGATTCGAAGTGTTATCTACTCCTCAAGGAGTTCATATAAGCTTCAAGTTTATATCTACACAATTAAGGAATTGTAAGTTTGTGTTATACATTTCAATCTTATTGTAGCTTATTGAGGAGCATTAGAATTGGGATAAAAGCATTCAATCTCTATACTGTAAAGAGATATCATTAAGTTAGGATTTAATCTTCATCCTAGAGGCTTGAGGGTCCGAGGTGTTGTGAGTATTACTCAAGCTAGGAATCGAGAAAACTGCCGTAGTGTTCAGACTAGAGCTCAAGCAATAGGACATAGAGTGCTCGAGGTAGTGGAGTTGCATCTCCGACTTGATAGGGACGAAATTCTAGGTTGCGGCTTGGGTTCTTAGTAAGATACTAAGAGTTGTACGTTGGCTTGGACTTCAACAACTTTCGAAGAAGTACCGATTAGTGGATTCTAAAGAAAGCCTAAAGGTGGGAAGCCTTGAGTCGAGGAGTAGATTAGCGAACCTCGGTATATGCCTTGTCGAGTTTGCATCTCTATCCCTACTCTTTACTTTCTTGTCTATATTTAATTATATGCTAGAATTGCTAGGTTTCCATAATATATATTGCATGCATTGATTGTTTTGCTTGTGCCATAAGATATCATAAGTGATCACATATTCGTCAAAAGAGGTTAATTTGGAGTTTCGATGTTAATAGTTTTATTAATTCAAAAATTAGCTATAATTCCACCATAACCTAATTCACCCCTCTTACGTTATCATATAGGCTAACATAAACACCTATGTATTGTATTTCCAACTAACTTTCTTTTCAATAATAGTTCTTCATTAAACTGTTCTTGCATTTTTTTAGTTGTCCAGTCCCTGATTCACTCATTGGAAAGTTGTTTAAACAAACTATTTACGAAGTAATATGTTATATTGATCACGGTTTTAAAGCATAAAATCCAAATTCCAATGGCTGATTGCATGGAAATTAAGGTTCATGTGAAACCTTATATGTTGTCTGACGTCGAGAAGGAGAGTTAACTGTTGGAATAGTCCCAATAAATGGGGTTTTAGTGCAATCGAAAGTGGTACTATGCGGGATTCTGGAAGTGTGTGTAATGGTGCATCTTTTTCATCTGAAGGGGTGGAACTCGTAGTTTAGGATCGGCGCCTTCATTGGGTGGTACAAGACCCGATGGAAGGCCCGGTCGTGCAGTGGAAAATCGGTTTTATGCGGGCTTTTAGCTCGGGTTTTCTTTACTAGCTAGGCTTTGTCTTTAGCTTATAAATAGAGTGGTGCTCTTATGAGTTTAACTAGGCTGATTATCATATAAACACATAGAGTTAGAGAGAATCATCTTAGTTATAGTATTATGGCTTTAATATTCTTGAAGAACTTAAAGAATTTATCTTTGTTCTTCGTTAGGTTTTGTTGTTGAGACTTTCGATGTATAAGAAAGTACTCAATAAATATATTAGCTAGTGTTACGGCTTCTAAAGGAATCTTATATTCATTAATAGTGGAATATGCAACAGAAACAAGACATAGCCTTTCACATTGAGGGCGATCATGTATAAATCCTTGTGTCTGATCTATTTGTTTGTGCACTTTATTCTTTTCGTTGTCATTAGATTTTTGGATTGGGGGAATTAGATTGAAGTCATAATTTCTAATAATTGGTGTCAAGAGCTTGGTTGTGATCGGAACAGCAAAAATTAATGGCTGAAAGCGAAAGGAATGTGACACAGGTTGAAAAGTTTGATGGGACAGATTTTGCGTACTGAAAGTTTGATGAGGCAAAGTGGAAGAAATTAGATACATGTATGTTGGAGAATAGGCTAAGGTGTATTGAATAAGAAGAGGTGGAGATACATTTTAAGGATCGTTATTTTAATCATATAAAATATACTTCATGTTTTTTTTTTTTTTTTTGTATGTTAGCAATGATGTGAGTTTTGAATCCAGGACCTTCTGGTCACTAGCAAAAGCTTTTATCACTATGTTGTTCGGTAAACTCACTTCATGTTCTTTAGAGTAGTAAAGCTGACAAAAGAAATTTTTTTGAAGAATAACACTAGTCAACACAATGAAGTAAAAAATAACACCATTGATTTTCTTGGGAGCTAAAAAAACATAGAACTTTCACGTAAATTATTAATTTGCCCCTAAAAGTCTTTAAGTGAAATATGAGGCACTATTTTCTGTCTAATTTTTGAAGTCTTTTTCTTCCACTCTCATTTCTCTCTGTGAAACCTAACCCCTCCCAATTTCACTTTTTTCTCTAAAATCTAATTCCTTCCAACTTCTCTCTAAAATATAACCATGAACGCTTCTTTGTAGTATACATGATTCAAACTTTTTGAGTTTAAACCAAGAAAAAGTAAGTATTTTTGCTTTTACTATACAACATTTTTCGGTACAATTTTTTGTTTTGGCTTCATGGCGTTTTTTGCTTAATTTGCTTGAATATACAACGTTTTTTGCTTAATTAAATCCTTTTGTTGTTTCGATGGTTGCAGGGTATACGCATGCAAGTTTGTGCAATCATTGGCCTTGAAGACCCGATCTCAATGCCTTAGACTCTAGTCGGTTTGGTGACTTTAGGAGGAAGTTAATTATTGATCTCATTAAGTGGTCGAAGACATGAGATAACATCTACACTATACTGAACAAGAGATCATATAGGTTCTTTTGTGATGAACAAGTCGATTTGATACAATCGTTATTTTTGTTAGGTTTCCACTAATTATTTTTTTTTATGATGAATTATCTTTGGATTAGGGGATCAGTGTTATGTTGCCTTTGAACAAGTACATTAATACATTGGTAATTAACATTAAATACCATTCTACACCAATAAATATTTTAGCGAAATGCAGACAGCAATCTAACAACAAATACAAATATTTTAGATGACATCAATAAACACAAAAATATATCCGTAAATACAAAAAACACCGCAAACAATTGAATATACATCAAGATGGGGGAAGAGGGATGTCAAGACAAAAAAACTAAAAAGGGGTAGCTTCAACATTTCAGGTATAAGGGTGTTAATTAATCCAGAAAAAACAAGTGTTATTTTGTTCAATAGTTGGTTGCTCAGAGCATCGTAAAAAAGAATAGTAGTTAGGAGGCAACTGGCCAAAAAAGCCTTAAATTTAATGAGTAATAATAACAATGCATTAGTGACACTTATTTAGTCCAATATGTTGGCAATGTAGGAATCAACAACGAGTCTTTTAACTTGGCAATTTTGTACAAGGCAAAATGTAACATTCAACCTCTTGATCTTAATGTTTCTCTTGATTTTACAGGATTATTTGTTCCCATATTTTTAAACAGGGTATGAGCACCTGGAACAAACAAGTCAGAGTTTTTGTACTTGCAAAAACGAATTGTAGATACACTCAAAGCAAAAGAGAAATGTCTTCTTTCTCATGCTTCACTCACTATTTGTTCACACTCGGCCAGATAGTGTTAAGAATCACTGTCAAGAAAATATTAAAGTAAGAACTTAGTAGATTCTCGAATCTACTACACCTGTCAAAGCTGTAACGAATTGCGAATGTGCTCCAATAATGAAGTAGCCTTTCTCTTCGCCCTATCAGTGCCACTCATGGCCAGTTCTGAAAGAGGTACAACTGTTCCCAGCCTACTCAGACAAGTGAGAGTCTCGGGGTCTCTTTTGCACAACGAGAGTAATATGGCAGCTGCATTTTCTTTGTTCCGGGGTAGCCCGATCCTCAGAAGATCTACCAAAACAGGAATGGTGCTGGCTTTAACTATGGCAGCCTTAGCCTCTTGGTGGCTAGCAAGAACTGAGAGAATGGTTAGACCTTCATCAACCATGCGATTGCTTGAATCTGTGAGCATACTCAATAATGCTGTAATAATCCCTGCCCTAACAGCCCTGCCTTTATTTCCTTGATAAATGCACAAATTAAACAATGCTGTTGCGGCATCTTTCTTACCTCTTATATTTCCATTCTGAAGCAACTCCACTAAGGCTGGTATGGCCCCTGAAGCACCAATTATAATTTTATTTTCATCTGCAAGGGACAAACTAAAGAGCGTAGCGGCTGCATTTTCTCTTGCTTCCATGCCTCAGCTCTAAGGACCTGGACAATAAAAGGAATCGCGCCAGCAAGCATTATAAGACCTTTATTGTTTTCGTATATTGAGAGATTCAGAATAGAAGTGACAGCATTTTCTTGTGTTTCAATGTCTTCACATGTCAATAGGTTAACTAAGACTGGAATCGCTCCTGCCTCTGCTATCAAGATTCTGTTATCTGTGCTTCTTTTGGACAATGATCTAATCTCAAACACAGCAGCTCTGCACTCCTCAACAGTTCCGCTTGAGAGCTTGCTAACAAGAACCTCAATAGCAGCTATGTCTGCACTAACATCCCGAAATGATCCATCGCTCTTCTTGATCCTTCCATATGTTATAGCTAAAGGCTGCTCGATATTGTTCTTTATACACCACTGTGATATTAAGCTCCTCAGTACGTAATTTGGCGTAAGAGTGAGATTCTGTAGTTTCTGCTGAGTTTTCGGGCATGTTGTGTTTCCACAATCTACCCATCTCTGGATGTAAGACCTCTCATAAGTCTGTAGGATCGAAAGAATACTTAGTAAAGAAGCAAGCCAAATGTACAAATATATGGGTAGAAAATGAATTTGGATTATCGATTCTCACCTGCCCTGTGGAGACAATGACAGGATCTCTCATTAACTCGAGAGATATAGGGCACAGGAAGTCTTCAGGGATACCAGAAGAATCAGACTTTTTGTTCTCGTCTGGACTAACAGATATGGAGTTATCCTCTGCATCTCCATCAGAACCCGTAGAAGAGCAAATCTCAGAAAATGTTGGGGAGTCCTTCAATTTCTCTGGTGCATGAGTTATATGTTCTGAGGCATGGTCCTTTGAAACAGAAAATATATCAATGCCTCTCAGTTTAACTTTAGTTTCATGATCAATATTGCCTACAGTCTCCACATGTAAACTCCCTATTTTTTTTTTCGTGGCTGAAGAGGGTCAATCTCGTTATCTAGTGGCTGAGACATGGCCCTCTGAAGCAAGTTTGCACTAATAGGCCCACCATATCTCTCCGTAGCTCTTTTTAGTTGTAGTCGTACCAAGTCCACCTGAGAATACAAAATGACATCAGAAAGTGTACCGCCACAAGAATTACAGCAGAGATGTCTAATATTAGCACAACACTGACCTGTTCTTGCACTTCCTCTGATATATCATATTGCTTGTATGGTAAATTACCCAAAACTTTCTCTAACTTCCATGTCACAAATTGAAATTGGAGCAAAATTTTTCTTGCTGCTCCTTCCTAGAATGAGATCATATATGTTGTTAGACATTAAATGGATGTCACGCATCATCCTTTTCACAGTAAGAGACATGAAGTAACATAGTTATATATCCGATAAAAGAATTAGTCTTGTTACAATGTTCCTTCAAAGAATTTTCTAAAGCTCTCTTACACTGAAGATTTAATTAACAATCATCATAGTCCAACATAAGGATTCTAAGTTTTTATAAAAAAATTTAACTTTAAGGCAAACATTCCCCAATGCCTCTAAATAGGCTCCTGTCTAAGGGGGTAAGAGGGTGGATTGTACGCAGCCTTGCCCCTATGAAATCTGGGACGAGGATGTTTTCAGAGTTGACCCGAGATGAATTGCAAAGACTATGTACTACTTGACAATAGATAAGAAGAGTAGGTCGTAAACAAATCCCACTTCCACTATTTAGAGCACATAAACAGATGCTAGCCAAATAAAAAAAAAAGCACATCAAACTAATTCATATGTATTTTAATGTGTTGTTGTTATCCTGTAATACATCATTGAATTATTGAACAAACTAAAACAATTCCAATTGTCAGAAACATAATTCCAATAACTTTGCAGACTGAGTGACTTCAAAATCAAAATTAAGAACTAAGCTACCTGCTACCATCAAATGATTTCATGAAACAAGACAAACCAATTCAAAAATTCACAAAGGTACAGAAGTAGGAAAACAGAGTACAACCGAAACAACACAAGGTACAAGAGGACTTACATTGGATGTGTTGGGATCAAAGTTGTTAGCAGAAAGCATTAATCTTTTTGCACCTTGAAGGGCAATAGAAAGATCAAAGAGACAAGAATCTGCTGAATAAGCAGAAGATGATGATGGTGTTGATGAGGATGGTACACTATGCATTGAAGATGGTACACTATGCATTGAAGAGTCTTTGATTTCCTCAAGTAAATGACCCAAAAGTGATACTCTACGAGCTAAGTCTGTACACTCCTTCTTGAAGAGGCCATGAAGGTTGCCGGAGATGAAAACCACGTCGTAGACTAGCCGAAGGGAATTGTCAACGGTGGTGGTGGTGGTGGTGGCTCCCATGGCCATTGTAGTTGAAGAGGAGGGGGTGAAATTGGACAATTTGTGCTAAGCATTTAAGACAAATGGGCACATGGATTCGGACAATGATATAGAGAGCTTTGGATTGTTACATTATGAACAAATTAAAATTTAATATAGGGAGTAGTTGATAATAGGATTTGATATTTAATGTTGATATCAAAAAATGAAAATGTTAATCAAAATGTAAATAATGAGTATGTAATGGCTCAATAACCTAGTGACATTTTATCCAAGCTTTTATTTAAGAAGTTTTTAATTTTGGCCCTAATTTGTTTTTATATTTTACTCTAATTGTCTACTTATTATTACCTTAAATCCTTAAAGAGTGTCTTTCTAGAAATTTCAAGAAAATCAAAAAATATTTAATGTATTCAAAATATCTATCTATACTCTTATAAAGGCAATCATTATACCTTACTTCATATATTCACTTAAGTATGAAGCAATATTACTTGTTTTGAGTCTTTTTATGCATGTAAAAAAACACTCTTTTTGGATATTATTTAAATATCTAAAAAAACATTCTTTATGGATTAGAGGTAATAGTTAGTAATTTCTGTGTTCATTATTTATAATACCACTATATTCATAACTCATCGCTAATTTACAAAAAAATAATGTAGATCAAGTACTACATATTTACGATGATTTCCGCAAGTACTATAAATTATTATTAGGAGAAACATAACTTTCTACCGTGACATGTATTTACTTATTACATAATCGAACCTTTTTGTCAAAAAGCTACGAAAATCGAACTTTTTTTACAAACAACAACCAAAAATTGAACTTTTTGCCAAAATCGAAATTTTAGCTAAAACAACCATCAAAATCGAACCATTTTTGGGAAAAAAAATAAATCGAAAAAATCAAAAAAGAAATCGAAAATAAACCGAAAAAAATTGAAAAGAAATTGAAAAAAAGAAAATGAAAAAAAAATTGAAAAGAAATCAAAAAATATATTATAAAAAAATCTTTAAAATAATTAAATATCTCTAAATTTGTAAAGGGGTAGATTAATCATTTTATTCTCATTTTGTACTATTTTGTTAAGAAAAAAAAATGTGTGCTCTAAATTAAATTTGGGTCTAGAATGATGCCTAAACGTGGATAAGTTGAACATTGCAAACCTAATTATCTACTAGGCATTTAGGAAGAAAAAGGTGGGCAAGTGCAAAATGAAGAAAAGAAGAAATGTATACAGTTGGAAAAGAATACTGTGAGATTGGAACTCTTGATTGGCTGTTACGAACAACTTGCTAGACTGTAACGAGATAATATATTTTACAAGCCTTGACAATTATTAATAAGGGGGAACTCTATCTATTCTTCATTATTGATCGAACGAAGTATGTTATTCTCGTAAATCGTAATGATAAAATTATTAATATGTACCATATTAAAGTTGTTACTTACGTTTATGTGATATGCATGTGGCCTAGTTTATGGCGGCTTCAACAAAAGTTATGTTAAATTATTAACTAGAACTGATTTTGTAACATAAATGATCAACGTAAACTTTTTTTTTTTGTAAATTAACGATGAAGTGAGTTTCGAACCCATGACCTTTTGGTCATTAGCAAGAACTCAACACCAACACAAACTCTTTTAAATACAAATAATCGATTGAACCCATGACACAAAGATAGGGAGGGAATTGCTGATTTGATCCCGGTAAGTGTGTCACAGTTGCACTTTGGGCCAGTAAATGACACAGATGCGCAAATGGTTTCTGTAAGTGGCTAACAGGTGCGTATTTGGTCCCTAATTTAACTCCTACGTTAATTTGGGATGTCTTTGCAATTTTCAGACAATTTAGGGGTGGTTATGCAATTTTAAGACTTTGCTTGATCTCATAACACTATTTTTTGATTTTTTTTTTTCTATTTTTTCGACTTTTCTTAGATTCTTTTTCTATTTCTTTTTTAGAGTTTATTTTCGATTTTTTTCCTAGTAAAAACGGTTCGATTTTGGTAGTTGTTTTAGCTAAAATTTTTGTATTTGGCAAAAAAGTTCGGTTTTCATAGTTTTTTTGGCAAAAAGGTTCGATCTTGATCGCTGTTTGCCAAAAGGTTTTAGTAGTTTGCCAAAAAGGTTCAGTTTTTGTAGTTTTTTGACAGTACGGTTCGATTTTGATAGTTGTTTCAAAAATAATATTCAATTTTGATAGTTTTTTGCTAACAGATCCAGTTTTTGGGCAAAAATGTTTAATTTTAGTAGTTATTTTGGCTAAAAGTTCTGATTTTACTAAAATGTAACAATCATTTAGAAATAGAGGGAGTATATATCTTTACTTTATGTCATGGTTGATGCTTCTCTCCATCTCTTGGAGTTATTGTTGCCATAATAGCAACTTTAATGGCCTGTTTGGATTGGGGTGAATCAAGGGGAATCAGGGAGAATTTAGTTTTTTTTTGTGTTTGGGAACCTAATAATTTTCTATCCTAGGAGAAACTATTCCCCTTGATTCACCCCCATTACCCTTCATTCTCCTCCAAATCTCTACCCTCCAAATCCAAGGGGAATCAAGGAGAATACAATATTACACATTAAAATATATTATTCTCCCTGATTCCCCCTGATTCCCCTAGTTCAAAATTATGGTACCCAAACAACAATAAAATATATTCTCCCTGATTCCCCTTGATTCTCTTCCCCTAGGAGAATTTTTTAAAATTCTCCTCCCCCTGATTCACCCCAATCCAAACGGACCATAAATGTTTTAAATGTTTGTACTCCGTACTACTTAATCATATGTGTCCAAAAATAAAAAGAATTGCTTTCTATATATAGTTGATTATTCTAGAAAGTCGAATGAAAAGGTCAGATGTGCAAGTGTAGCCCACGTATTAATATTCGCCATGGCAGCAACTGGTAGTCCATTGCTCTCCAACCATTCAAAATACTCATTATTATCCACAACCGAAGGTTTTCATAAACACCAATACTCAACACGATCCTTAACGCACTATGACTTTATCAACTTGAACAATCATATAGGAGTAGGTATCAATTCATGTTTGAGCATTAGGACAAATTCAAGAAGCAAGTTTGCTAGTTCATCATCAGCAACTACTCCTGTTGTAGAGGATGATGATGATGATATGGTTAAAAGTATTGTGTTGGGAGATATTGGTGAATTCTGCAAGAAATGGGTATGGAAAGGTTACAACATCAATTATTTGATGTACCCTTCAACCAGTAATGACTCTGCTTCACGTCCTGTTATTGTTCTTGTTCATGGATTTGGTGCCTCTGTTGCTCATTGGCGCAGGTGATATTCTTTTCTTGATTTTGATGAGCTTCGACATACCCGATATTTAGCATGTTGTTAACTTTACTAAAAGAAGAGTTGTGGATACTCATTATGCATTGGAGACCATATGCTTCTTCATGTGATTACTGCTTTTGTTATACTTGATAGTAATTAGAGTTTTATTGTGCTCCTAAGAATTTGAATTTGATATGTTTGTAAATGAGATCTAAGACTAAGAGTTAGGTGATGATTGAAGAAGCCTACGACGGCCAATGAATTATGTTGGTCTTTTCATTAGCATTCTTGAAATGAGGCTCCAGGTTGTGTCTTGATCAATTGATAGAGTTAAGAGAAGCCCACCTCTTCTGCATAAGAATTCTGCCACCTCTTAAGGACTTACATATCTGACTCTAGAGGTGATTGTATAGTCCATTTCATCATGGAGCCGCTTGCCCTCTAGAGGTTGTTGAGATAACTCTGAATACATTTTTTTGAAGTCAATGAATATAATATTCGTAATAGTTTTGGTTTGCACATGTGTTGTAAGTTTTTCTTGAGGTGTGATGTATCGACAGTACAAGTACCAAAAGCCTTATATATTCTGTGTAAATTGGAATTTTGAGATCATTTTAGGAATATTCGTACACTGGCTCAGGAGTATACAGTCTATGCGGTCGACCTTCTTGGTTTTGGTACTTCAGACAAGCCAAAAGGGTTTGCATATTCAATGGAACTCTGGGCACAGGTGAACATTTGATAAATTTCCTCTACTATTGCACATGCCGTCAACCTTCTTAACATAAATAGCTTGGGATGGCGGACCAATGCAATTTATGTAGTAATCTTGTTTATATCTGATTATGTTGAAACCGTAAATATGTTAACAGTTGATATTAGATTTCTTGGACGAGATGGTACAAAGACCAAGTGTTCTTGTTGGAAATTCTGTAGGAAGTCTGGCTTGTTTAA
The DNA here is from genome assembly GCA_003412495.2 of Echium plantagineum. NCBI lineage: Eukaryota > Viridiplantae > Streptophyta > Magnoliopsida > Boraginales > Boraginaceae > Echium > Echium plantagineum. The sequence goes on along the minus strand of CM016562.1, from coordinate 42,102 downwards.
TCGCCGCCTCAGGTATCCTCCCTTAAATTCTACCCAGAAAATCTCCAGCCATATAATTTCTCTAAGTTTTTACTTAGCCTGTTATAGATTCTCGATAAGAGAGTTATTTCTTGCTCATCCTGATTCCTGGCTAACAAACAGATGCTAGTCAGTCCTTAGTAAGAGGGATTGTTTTGTTGAATTGCGCGGGTGGCATGAACAACAAGGCCATTGTTGATGACTGGAGAATTAAGCTTCTCTTCCCTTTGCTTTGGTTAATTGACTTCTTATTGAACCAAAGAGGAATAGCGAGTTTTATCTTTGAACGTGTCAGGCAGAGGTATCTTATCATCTGATCTTGTGTTATGGTTCACAAACAACTATATTCTGATGAAATTTCTTTCGTTGTTGATGCAGGGAAAATATAAGGAATATTTTATTGTCTATTTATGGAAATAAAGACTCTGTCGATGAGGAGCTTGTTGAGGTATCTCCTCATTCGAACAACTTCTGTCAGAATCCTAATGTGATTAACATTGGTCAATGATCACATAATCGTAGTCGAATAAGCTCACATCTATTGATTTTTAGAAAGAAACCATTGTACAACTACTTCTAGTTATACTTGATTCACTTAAATGCAGATCATACAAAAACCAGCATATGAAGAAGGAGCATTGGATGCATTTGTTTCCATTGTCACTGGTCCTCCAGGGCCAAATCCAGTGCAGTTGATTCCAACCATAAGTTTACCCGTCCTAGTATTGTGGGGTGATGAAGATAACTTTACACCACTCGACGGACCAGTTGGTAAATACTTTTCTTCATTACCTTCGCAAAGATCAAACATCACTCTTTCTATTCTAGAATGTACTGGGCATTGTCCTCACGATGATAGACCGGAGTTGGTCCATGAAAAACTACTTCCCTGGTTGGCTGAATTGCGCATCACTTGAAACCGATCTAGCTTGATTATCAGTTGAGCGTATGATGCTTACCAATGTATACTGTATAACACAATGTAAAGAACACTGTGTATCATACCAATGTAACATGAGCTTTAATTCGTTCACTTAATGTTGAGTTTATGTCACCAGAGTTATACAATTAGATATACACACCAAATACTAGTTGAATGATAAAAGATGAAGGGGACAAAAGGTTGGCTTATGCTTTGAGTTTATATGCCTCAAATATATTATTCGTATATCATTTTAATGTAACTTCTCAAGATTAATGTGGAGTATATAATGAAAATCGTATTAGATGTCATTATTAATTGCATATATCATGACAAAGTTCTGAGCTTTATCGCACACATCTTTGTGGGTTTTTGTGTTTTCTCTATGTATGCATCAAAATCAGACCAGATTCTACTCTTTTATCATTATTAATTTACCATTTTCTTGACAAAGTTCACATCTTTATTGCATAAATCATTGTCAACAATTTGTGTTTTCATGTTCTATATGCATCAAAATGAACACATGCACTGATGTCTCCTGAGTCCTGATAATAACCTTCGATTTCTAGTTCTGAATTATTTTTTGTAAAAGATGGATTTTTAATTTATCTAATGTTTTGTCGTTTTGTTTTATTATTAAAGGAATTACTTTCTATACCAATCTAAAACTCTCCTACACCGATAGTGATATTTCTACCTTCATATAAAAGATAGAAATTAATTCATAAATCTCACAACTTCTCTCGAGCACCCTTAAGCTCTCTCAAAAACCTATTATGTTCTAATTTAGTCATAGAGGGTACACGATTGTCTGAGCGACTGAGCCTGGGTGTGAGATGATATTCTTAATGTATTGATATTCCTATTGGTCATTTGAGAGGTACCTGTGTATTCCGCCATACTATTTATTTATTATTATTATGTTCAATGATTGAAACTTCCGTGAAATTTCCGGGATTAAAGCGTAAACGCCAAAAAATTTGGAATTTCCACCCATATCAGTAGACCAAAAGGATGAGTTTCAATGTAGTTAAAACACCAAAAGGATAAGTTTTAATGTGATTAAACACCAAAAGGATGGTATATATATATGTATATCCTCCTCCATCATAAATTCGAGATAATTCATCAACTGTAAGACAATGGAGAAAAGAAATTCTCCTCTCTTTTCTTCTTCTTTGCCGAAAAAGTTCTCACACCAAAAGTGAGAATTGTTCTCTTTTGGTTCACTCTTTTTCATACATTAAAAGGCTCTAGTTGCTTCAAGGAAGGAATCAAGCTAGCTTTGGTGTGGACTAACTAAAGAGGGAAAGACACGTTGCTCTTTTGCTGCACAACTCGATCACGCTTCAAAGGTATATACGAAACTCATAGTTAAATGTGTATTATGAATATTGTATCCAATCGTTTATACGATTTTGTGTAATATTGATATGCAAAACATATTAAATAAAGTGACCGAAATAACCTTATTGAGAAGTCACGTGCCTCATACATGATATTATTAATGATGGGTCGACAGAATAGATGACGGACTGGAATGTATATTTTCAAACCTAAGTGATTGACAAGGCCAGGACGTTTAAATTATGGGTGATGGATTGAAAATATTTTGTAAAAGGTAGCCATATGATGTGTATTTTGGACGACTGAAGTTTGAAGATGTTAAATAAAATATGTTTTTCATCTAGACATTTTATTTTTCACGTACTTTTTTAATCATCACTTTTTTAATATTTTAACTTCAAATAGCTATATAAAGTGTACTTTTGACACTTGAAATTTTGATTTTAGCATATGAACTTTAGTTTAGCAGGTTTACGTAAGTACAAAATAAATTCTTCAAATATATTATATTTTATGAATTATATTGTTAAATAATAAACACTTTGAAATTGGGTCAAACGCACGTGCTAAATGCAACAAGCGCGCGTATGGGCGCTGTCTAATCTACACTTAGACAACGCTCCGAGAAGCGCTGACTAAGAGTAGATTAGACAACGCCTATATGAGCGCTGTCTAATAACTTAGACAACGCATGACGGGAGCGCTGTCTAAGCTGATTTTGCTTAGACAACACCTCTTATAACAACACTCATTTCTGCTGTCTAATTGATTTTTTGAGTGTTGTCCAAGCTCTTTTTTATAGTAGTGAAGGTTCATGCACATTGATTGCTTCCGATTATCTCATTGCTTTTTTCTACTTTTGACTCCATACGTTCGACTCAGACTATTTTCATTTGGAGATATTTGAGAGATATTTAAAGTAATAAAGTGTTTCAATATAGAGTATTTGAGGTGAGTAACTTTATTACCAATTTTAAAAGAATTATTCAATAATCTCTTACTCCCACTATTTTTAATCTATTGTTTGGAATCCGTATAGTCAAACTTTGAAAACTTTAACCATTTATTTTTATTAGTGGATAAGAAATAATATAGTCATGTTGGATCTTGTTAAACTCGTGTCAATCTATATTTTTGAAATATCAACTTTTAATAACTTTTACTCGTATAAATATAGAGATATTTTCGTTTTAAGTCGTATCTCGTTGACCGTGAAAAATTAAAACAATAGCTTCTAATAAAACATAGGGAGTATTTATTATGACACAAAGCTTAAAGCAACCAATCAAAGAATGCCACATCTTGTTTGGAATGATATTTACTTCCAATAGGAGTTATTTGATGTACCATCCAATTTTACTTTACTTCATAATTGTATTTGGCATTTTTGACATAGTATTTGATCGAATTTACTTTTTTCATTTTCACCAATTTTTTTTACTTTTTAAAATCTATAAATTGATATTAGGTTTGTTTGATTTGGAGACCAATAAAAATTTCAATTTATTTTCATTTTATCTCTTTTCTCAAGAGAAAATGATATGGAAGAAGAAAAAATAGAATAACTTTTTCAAATGTCTATTATTGTAGAATATGGAGATATTTAAAAGATGAATGAAGATATTGGATAATGTGAGGGGGGGGGGGGGAATAATAATGTGATGTGGCAATGAATATTTAGGTGTCTCATTATATACTATTCCTTCCGTTCCTTTTGTCTAAATCCGTTTTTTGTCTAAAATACTTTTTTAGTCTCATTTCATTAATTAAGGAAAAAAGAACAAAGCTAAAATTAGGTTTGTAAGAAAAATTAAATTTTAAAAAAATATATATAATACTTAAAAAAATAAACAAAATAAATAATTATTTATAATTATACATAATTTCAACATGTGCAAATTCGTTAATATCAAAAATTTATATTAGCTTAAAATGTAAAATACTAGTACTAGTACGAACCTTTTCAAAATCTTCATTTAGACCACCCACAACAAGAAACACAATAAACCCCAATAAACCCACTTTATTCAGTGCCACGTCAGCATTTAACCCACTTAAACCCCAAATAGAACTCAGTTTTCACAGCAAGGGTTTATTCAGGGTTTTATCACTTTCTCTCTCTTCCACATCACCTCATCATATACCCCACCATATATTTACTTATCTCATTATTTATACATATGTTATCGTTAAAATTATAATTTTTACATTTATTAATTTTTTTAATATTATAGTTAATATTAATTTATTTATAATTAATTAATTCATTACAATAAAAATTAATAATTAAATAAAATAAAATTTTAACATTTTATTAAAACAAACACACAATATTATTAATCACTCGGTAAATCAAAACATACATAGATTATTGAAAATTTGAAAACAAACAATAAAAAGCACACACTAAAACATTGATAAACTTGAACAATAATTTTGTCAAACAGATGTTCCAAACTTATTCCATATGTGCTCAACGAGATCAGCCTTCAACTGAATATGTTTCGCCTTATAACGTAGTTCGGCTCTAGTATGAATATTTGATCTAGATCGGCCTTGGACGTGCACTTGAAATTGAGGTAACACTCCTGTTTGGACATTGAACGAGGAGCTAGAACCAGGACTATCCGATTGCTTGAACTCAACATTTTCCCCATTACGTGTATATGTATCTCGTTCATCCTCCACAATCATGTTATGTAAAATAATGCATGCCCTCATTATTTTACCTAGAACATCCATATCCCACATCCTAGCTGGTTGACGAATAATGGCAAAGCGTGCTTGGACCCCCCAAATGCACGATTCTTGTTGTTTGGCAAACAATTGTGCTTTGTTTCCCTGGGGAACCTGAATCGATTGGATAAATACAGGCCATTTTGGGTAGATCCCGTAGGCAAGATAGTATGCCATATTGTACTGACGACCATTCACAATGTAGTTCACCGTTGGAGCTTCACCAGACTCAATGTCATCGAAAACCGGGGACATATCTAGTACATTTATGTCGTTCAGTGTACCGGGCATGCCAAAAAAAGCATGCCATATCCACAAATCATATGACGCGACTGCCTCTAGGATAATGGTTGCCGTGCCCTTGTGTCCACTAGTAAACTGGCCTTGCCAAGCCTTAGGACAATTCTTCCCTGTCAGTGCATGCAATCGATACTTCCAATCATTCTAGGGAAACCACGCTCATGACCAACTTGGAGTAACCTTTGCATGTTAGAAACATTTGGTCGTCTTAAGTATTCATCTTGAAATTGGGCAATTACTCCTTCTCAAAAATTGCGAATGCACTCAAGTGCAGTGGTTTCTCCAATCTTCACATACTCATCACAAGCATCACCGGCGACCCCATACGCTAGCATGCGCATGGCAGTTGTACACTTCTGGATAGGAGTCAAACCAAGCTTCCCCGAACCATTTTTTCTATGCGTGAAATAGACGTCGTAATTAGCTATTGCATCTACAATACGGAGAAACAGTGGCCCCCTCATTCGAAATCTTCGTCTAAATTGCATTTCAGTGTAAGTGCATGGTTGATTGAAATAGTCAGTCATGAGCCTCTCATTAGCAGCAGCATGATCCCTTCTTATAGTTTTTCTTTTGTTTTTTCGATTTTCTCGCCTTAACAACTCTTCAACAATTTCTTGTTGCTTATCAAGCAAAGCTTCTTCTAAGTCAAATTGTTGTTGATATCATCCAGGCTAAAAGGATCTGGTATAATAGGATTATTTGGATGATAAGGATTCATTTTGAAGTGGTATGCGTATGAAGTATAACACCATTTTTATAGAAGATAATGAGGGGTGGGGACGTTTATTATCGTTTTGAAATCTCGAGAAACATGTGTTGTCATAATAAATTACAGATGGTAGTGGGGGGTGGGGACGTCCTTATCGCTTTGGAATATCGAGAAACAGTTGTTGTCATAATCAAACAGATGGTAGTGGGGGGGTGAGGACGTCCTTATCGCTTTGGAATCTCGAGAAACATGTGTTGTCATAATCAATTACAGATGGTAGTGGGGGGGTGGGGACGTCCTTATCGCTTTGGAATCTCGAGAAACATGTGTTGTCATAATCAATTAAAGATGGTCGTGGGGGGTGGGTATGTCCTTATCGCTTTGGAATCTCGAGAAACAATTTTTGTCATAAGAAATTATAGATGGTAGTGGGGAGTGGGGACCTTCTTATCGGTTTGGAATCTAGAGATTATGGTGTTGTCACTAATGTCAGTTTGGAATCTCAAGAGTATAAAATTAATATGCACACAACCCACAATTTATTCAAACAAACTCATACATCACTACTTTTTCTCTTTGACCCACTACCTTGAGATTCGGTTTGTCCTATCATATATCTGGGTTGCTCACGAACCATCTTCCACTCTTCTAGCAAGGAAAACTTATGACCTTCACACTCTTCATACAACTCTAGAGTCTTGCTTATATAGTTATCAACAGACCAACCACTGCATCTCACTCTACATGCTCTACTATAATAACCAACAAAAGTAGCAATTTTTTTGTTGATGACATTGAAATGACTTTTGCACTGCGCTAGAGTCCTTTTTTTCTCACCTTCAATGCTCTCATTATAACTGTCTACAATTTTTCCCCAATAAGTGTCACCCTTTTGGTTATTACCCAATATCTTATCATTACTAACATAGAAAACACTTTTTAGTAAAGTTTTGTTCTCTTCGGTACTCCAATGGTCATAACTTGCTTTCTTCCTTGACTGTTAGGTTGGAGCAACAAAACTATGAGGTGTATTCCCATCAATATTTCCTAGAGATACTTGCTTAGAAAATTATGGGATATCAGTTGATCCACTACTATAATGAGGTGTGTTTGCCTCATTATTAGTTTGTTCAGTGTTTATAGGGGCCGGAACATAGTTGTTTCCGGGAATAGGTTGATATCCAAAAGGCATATAAGGGTGATTGTATGAGTATTGCATGCCATAATTTGGTGGCATCATATATTGCGTACCAAAATTCGGTTGTATCCCTTCATTTTGTAGATCTTCTGGACGTTGGATGTTTGGTCGGGGAGGTCGCATATTTGGATTTTGAACTTGGTTAATGTAGTTGTAGTTTGGGAAGAAATTCGGATATTGGGAAGGATCCATGAAGAGAGTTGAATATTGATTTTTTTTTTTGCAAAGATGGATTAGACAAAGGTGTAAAAAAACTTGTTTTTTTTGTGTCCAAATGAAGCAAAATTGACCTCTATTTATAGATCTCGAAAAATAAAAAAATTTGATATATTTTTTATTTTTTTATTTTAATGAATTATTGTCTAAATAACACATTTAATAAATAAGGAAAACAAAAAAAGATAGTGAAAAGCACCCAATGGGGCGCTGCCACACGAGCCTGACACCCCCTGCAGGGGGCTGCGTGGCAGCGCCCCATTGGGTGCTTTTGCGCCCCAATTGATTCTTTGTTACATGACATAAACTCCACAAAAACCCCACAAAAACTCTAGGCGTGAGTGGTCTTAGGGACGTACCAATCATTTACGTAGAAAAAGACCAAAGGTTCGTCTGCATAACTAACTTTCCACCATCCAAGGCAGATGCACATGTTTATTTTAATTAATTTAACATAAAGTTATGTATGAAAGTCAAACTTATACGGTATAACTAAGAGATGAAATTGGTGATATTATTTGGCACTATAGTATTTTATTATCAAGTAAATTGAACAATATAGTTAGCTGAGAAGGAGAACATCGTGTTGGATTTCCAATCTCGTAGCGTACAGTAGAGATGCTAACGGGATGTCGTATCCTTGATTTTTTATTTTATTTTTAAAAAGTTGTTGGTTATTTATTCAAATCTCGATTATTAATCTTTTTGTCTCCATATTATCTTAATTTGCTTGGAACTAGGGAGATAGAGGCATCATTACTAAAAGAAAAAATATAGAATAATTTTATCACATACATTTTTAAAAAATTGTTTAGTTCACTTGTTCTAAATGAAAGAATAATAATTAAGTCAAGGAAAACATGATTAGACGAATTACGCAAAAACGCCATAATGTCTTGGGCACAGGCCACACCGTGATTAACGTAAGTAGTCGTTATCATTGAACTAAGCATACAATATTACTAGCATGCCATCCTACTTTTTTGAAACAAAATTCATTAGTTTTTGGATAAATATCAAAATGGTCAATAAAAATCCATCTTATTCCACATACAATTGTCAAAATAGTTGGCCAAGCTCTTTAATTTCTTTGACCTAAACAACCACAAACGAACCAAATCTATTCATCATTTCATTACATAAATTAAACCAAACAAAAGGGTCCCCAATAGCTCCACTAGCAATCAAGAAAAAGCCATTTTGGCTTCCATATATATTCAAAATAATATAGTATACAAATAAACCAGAACCAATAAGGCAATAATAATAATTAATAAACATGGGCAATAGTTTAGGAGGCAGAAGATCAACAAAGGTGATGAAGATCAATGGTGAAACAATGAAATTCAAGAAACCAATGCATGCTGGTGAGCTACTCAAGAACCATCCAGGATACGTATTATTGGAGTCTGAAGCAGTCAAACATTTTGGGATAAGAGCAAAGCCATTGGATGAAAATCAACAACTGAAACCGAAGAGACTCTATTTCCTAGTTGAATTGCCCAAGCTAATTCCTAATGAAAGAGTGCCAAGAAAAGTGCGTTCTGGGATCCAAATGAGTGCCAAAGATCGTCTTGAGAGTTTAATGCTCTCGAGACGATCAGTTTCGGATCTTTCACTCATGAAATCATCATCATCTTCTACAAATATTGTTGTTGATGGAGTAGTAAGTGAAGTTGTTCCAGGGCAAAATGGTTTGACTAGCAGGGTCAAAATGAGGCTTCCAAGGGCACAAGTGGAGGAGTTGATGAGGCAGAGTAGGAATGAAACAGAGGCAGCTGAGAAGATTATGGATCTTTGTCTGGAAAAAAACAATTACAAATCATCTCATGAAATTGTCAAAGGTGGTATTAAATCTCGTGAGGTATGTTTTTCCCTTTCTAGGCATGTATGGATCCAGCTTTCTTGCCTTGTTTCCTTTCTTTATGGACTATTTTTGAAATAGTAATTCTTTTATTTGACTTTATATTATAAAATCATATCATTAAAAGGCATATATTACGTAACATTATGTAGGTAGTACGTAGTAGTTACGTTTCAAGATATTAGAAATTGAGAAAATATAAATGAATAAGATAAGAGCATATTTTCTAACAAGTTTTACACTTTCGCTAGCCGAACACATGAATGGCCATATATTCATCAAGTTTGATGTCTCCTCTTATGTTATCCTTTAAGCAATATTATTTCGAAATGTTTGCCGACAGTTAAGGCTTTGATTATTATAATATTATGTTATGATTTTCTTTTTATAATGAATACTATATATTGTAAATAAAGAATATATAAACTTATAACTAATTAATGGACAATTAGAATAAATGTTAATTAAAAATAATTTGAGTGAAAGTATGAAACACTATGTCTTGAACAAAAACAGAACACAAAACTTCTTATTTAATAACTTGAATAAGAGATATACCACAAATTAAAGCTATTAAACTGTTGACGTACTAAGTGTATATTCTAATTTGTATAAAAATTAATTATGTTTCCACAAAATCATGATACACATTCTTACTACTACTATTACTCTAGGTTTTAGTGGGGGTGGGGCCAAATTTTCATTTTCAAGATTTGACTTTTTATCATTTTATGAGAATGGCGTGGTTGTTGCCTTTATTCTTGATGAAAAGAATATAAAGAAAAGGGGTGGATGAGAGATGGCGTTGGAGAGTTCAAGTTAGTTGGGGTTAAGGTTGATGAGTTAATGGGATAATAATGATGGCATATATATAATTAAAATAGTTCATTAAGAAAATTTAACGACAACTACCCTACATACTCGAACCAAACTTGAAATTAATCATGTACCTAACTAGTTTCCGGTCTCCCAAATTGAGTGGGTGTGATTTTCTTGATAATAATATAACAAAATTTAATTATATTTATATCCTCTTCGCAAATTTATAAATAAATTGAAAATAAAAGTACCATACGGACTTTAGTTGAGACTTAAGAGGCACTGGTTACAGATTGTAATATGCCAACCACCACATTTAATTAAACAAATCACGATAGGTAACTAGAACATGCATGTTGCTTATTTGGATTTTGGAGTAATCATTAATCGTTGAGTAATTTAATATCAAGTCAACTGTAATAACATTGATGTAATTTGTGCCCGTATTTTAGAAATTAATATTGTTTATTTATTTTAATTACTGTTTATCTTATTTAATATTTTACAGAAGCGTATAGAATTTTTACCAATCAACGAAGAAAAAGTTCAAGTAACGGTCACTTCTTAAACGAGCCTATACAACAAATCCAGCAACAGAATTTATTTAGACATGCTCTCCGAATTCCCTCAAGTGGTTATAGACATAATATTAAGATAGATTTTTAGTGTTTATGTAATTAGTCGTTTAGCATATCAAATTAGCTATATGAGGTGAATTATGAGAGATGATTTTGTCGATTCTAAATAATTATGCTATCTTTTTAGTATGTATACCTGACAAGCTCAGTATGAGCTGTACTTATGTGATAATATTATATAGTTTTATATCTCCATGATAATATTAGGTATTATAGTCTTTTTATAATATCATTATATAATAAACAATTTTATCTCACATTCTTCAAACGTGCGTGTGACCAAGTCTACAAGATATGGGAAATTAATTAAGTAAATATGTTTTCATTTGTGCAAAGTAACACCATATAGTTATCACTAGGCCTGTAATCGAGCCGAATAAAGCCGAATTATTGACTATTTGTATTTGATTTGATCAATTATTAAAGTGATGTTTGATTTGGCTTGATTTGGTCAAACATCAATTATAGTAGTTTGGCTTTACGTTTGAGGGAAATTTTTAAGTGTATATTTGATCCTATTTGGCTTGAATCGAGCAAACCGTTTGAAAACGTTTGATTTGAACAGATATTAATGAGTTGGACCTAATATAAGTGGACTAGTGTTGTAAATTATGGACCTAAAAATAAGTGGATCATTATTCATTAGTTCATTACTTATAAATTATATAAATGTTATATAATATAAATGTTATTTATATATATAAAATATAATATAAATAGGGAGGGGGCAATCGAGCCAAACCTTTTCGAACGGTTTGGCTTAATTTGACAAATAACTACTTCTATCGTTTGGCTTTATATTTGAAGCCTCGGGCCGAACATCAAGCCAAACATTTTCGAGTCAAATATGTCAAACCTTTTCGAATCGGCACGTTTGCTGACAGGCCTAGTTATCACCATGATAACACTTGGTATTATAGTCATTTTACAATACCATTATACAATAAATAATTTTATTCTCCACTCTCCAAACCCACGTGTGAGGCTCACTCTCCCTTGGTTTTCTCAATCAGTTTTTTCCCAAAATTATAGCAATAGATTTGATACAATTATATTTTCTTTTAGCATTTATTATCTTATTTTTTCTGTTAGCATTGTTTTTACCATTTATCATCGGGCAAATGACACCATGTTTATTAGAATTTTGCTTTTGATTACTATGGTTCAACTTGGCCTGTTTTCGATCACCAACCTTTGGTATTATATATGAAACAAATCATTCACACATTTCAATATCGTTTGAACCCAACAACTTGAGTTTGAGTGGATGCAAATAACATGCATAAAGTAAAAAATAATTACTCCAACTGTCATGAAACAAAATTTGTCTAAAAGCCTAAGAATTTTCTAATCTGAACTAATTCAATCTTTCAATCCAACGTTGTAGAAATATATCAATTTTATTGATGATAATGTTTCTTGTTGAATACAATAATAGCTAACATTAATTTAACTCTAACCTTACTATACTTTTTACGAGCTTATGGACTAGGATTGCCCACTAACCTAACAAACGCATATAAGTGAAAACGGAGAACAGATAATGAGAATTGATAGAAGAAACAATTATGTTGTTGGCTAGACTGACGGATATGAAGAAAAACACAGGAATCTGTGGTAGTGGCATTCTAAAAATTAGAAATTTTGTCAGCATATAAACAAACAAGTAGTTGGGCTTTTCTCACATGATAAAATTGAGAAAAGGGCACAAAATTGGGAAAACGGGTTCAAAATGGAGAAGAAGGGGTTTCTTCAAAAAGGGTTTATGAAAAATGGCTTCGATTCGTTATAGGAATCGATGGAATTCAAGAACATTTATAAGGATGCTTAGAATTCCAAGAAAGGGACGATTTTCCCTTACTTTGGTTTTAGAGATTTAGTTGTGAGTTCTATTAAATTTGTTCATGGAGAATTAGAGAAGAAGGAAGATGGAAAGTGTTAGACTTAATGTCAATCTTTTTTATTTTGATAATAACAAATTACGTTTTATGATGTAGTATCGTTGTTAAATGACTTGTACAGTGCGCCTTAAACGGCCTTAGGCACATACTTCAAGTCGGAATGCAAGGACCTGAATTTACTTGTTTTTATTATTTTAGGACTTGTGTAAGAATTATTCCTAATCCTTCATATTTTGTATGTTTTAAGTTTGAATGATTTTTCGAGTTTTAAATGATATTTAAAATCGTTTTGAAAATTAACTTGTTGATATGTGTTGATATTCTAGGATTCATGTATTCAAATCAATCTTGAATTTGATATATACGACGGTGTGTTATGTATATTGAGATTAAAATCGAATCAACTATATTAATCTTAATGAATTTCAATTCTTCACTTCATAATGAGCTGTCATAATGACCAGGATGACTTGTCTCTATGGCGCGGTCTCATCCTTCTGATAAGTTTATAGTGAGATGTCATAGTGACCTCCTGATCACGATGACTGGTCACTATGATGTCAAGGGACTGAAAGTAATTTCTGAGATCTTTCATAGTGAGCTGTCATAGTGACCAACCAGTCTCGATGACTGGTCATTATGACCTGCAGGGGTTGATTGAAATCCATCGAGACCAGCCACAGGTCACGATGACAAGTTCATTTTTTACCGTTGTTTTTTTATGGTATCATAGACTATAGTGAGGTATTTTGGTCACTATGGTTGGTCTCTATGGACAAAATTTCAGCTATTTTTGGGCAACCTATAAATAGCACCCATACCCATTTGAGACAAACACTTTTGCTATTCATCAAAAAACCTAATCTTAAATCTTTCAAGCAAAAGTCATTCATTTTCATAGCATTACTAATTCTTGTTGGTGAAGAACAATTCATAGAGCTAAATTGTTTATCATTCTTTACTTGTCCATTGAGGGATACTTTCATTAGAGTGAAAAATCGTTCTTTCCATGTTGAAATCCTAATTCATAGAATTGGGTTCTAGAATTTGTTCTAGAGGTTGAAATCCTAAACTTGTGTTTGGGTTACTAGTCTAGTGTAGTCTAGTAGGGAAATTCTTATGGTTGGTATGCCATCAAGTAGGTAGTTTGATTTGAAGTTGCTTGTGTTTATCAGCCTTTCCGAATCCCAAGGTTGGAAACCCGAGGGTCGAGCACGTAGGGGAACCGAAGCTCGCAAAAATACCGTTTGCATTTTCCTTCCCTTGTTCTTTATTTTTGTCATATTGTCATTGTTTAAATTGATTGTTTAGTTGACTAGAAGTCTGTCTTTGACTAATCTTCTAAGTGTTTGATATTATGCCTAAGTGAGTTTTAAGTTAGAAAATTGTTCTATATTCCGCATTGCTCGCTTCTATATCGAACCATATGTTGTTTAATCCAAAAGTGGTAATTATATTTCGTAAAGCTTGTTCACCCCCATATGTTATTGTATTGTCTAATAGAAAGATTCTAAGTTGTTGGGAAAGGGAGGAAAATGACTAAATTGCCCTTGTAACAATATCAAAAATTGCATTTTGACAAAAAAAAACGCATTAGTGACTTGTTTTGCATAAAATATCAAACGTGGGTGATCGAAAACAAGCAAAGTTGAACCATAGTGATGGAACGCAGAATTCTCGTAAACGTGAGTGATTGATGGTGCCATTTGCCCTTTATTATCTTAGTTGTAACATTCTCGTCTCTTGTATTTAGTTAAAAAATTTGGAAAATTTCAAAATACAAAATACAATCCTAATATGTTTTGAAGGCATGAATGGTGGATACAGTAATACTACACGCAAGAAGAAAAACAGCATGCTACCCGTGTTTACGTTTTTTTTCACCGTTTTTGCATCTTTTTTTCCTAATTACATAGATTATACTTATAACGGATGAGGATATTCATCTTAATTGTCAGCATCATGTACAACAAAATTGAATTAATATTATTATTTTCTATACAAACATTTAAGTATTAAGTCGATTCATTACTTGTATTTAGTAAATGAATGCCATAATACAATATCAGGATGGCATCTTTTACCATTCTGATTTTTTTCAAAGATAGGAAAACAATCTAATAAAAATTTAGTTAATAATGTTATAATACAGTAATTTGCTACAAAATAATGAATTAAATTTTTTGTAAAATTATTTTGAAGAATATTATTATCAAAAAAAAAATTAGGTGTACACTTTCAGATAATATCATTGTATTAATGATGCAAAATAATGAAATTGTATAAAAACATGGTGCTAGTCTAATCAAAGTCGAAAAAAGGGAAACAAAACTGTGAAAAAATCGGATGAAAAAAAGGAAATCACTTTACAAAAACTTGTAAAAATTGAAAACGAGAAAAAAGGAACAAAATTGTGAAAAGAATCTGATGAAAAAAATGGAAATCAGTTAACAATACATATCAAAATTTGAAAACGGAAAAATAAAAAAAAAAACATGAAAGATAGAATAGTTTATGGAGAAATATTTCATCAATAAAGGCGTATTTATAGTGTGTGCAATACACTCACGCGTGAGGGCATTTTTTAGCAATTCAAATTCATATTCTCCATGCCAATGTAACCATTAGTAAATTTCACCCACAAAATCAAAATTTAATCAAAATACTTCGATTCAATGGCCTATAATAAAATTATCACCTGAATAACTATTTTGATGTTAATACCTAAAAATTTACTCGCAAAATAACATGTTTGATATTTATACGTTTGTATTTGAAAATGGGTTTGTTCATGATGGTGAATCTCAAAATAGTATTTTAATGGCACAAAAATTAACTCATGTTGTAAGAACATCAAAAAGAAAAAATATGGCATAATAGTTATTAAAATAGACACCTGTAAAGCATTTGACTTGATTAACTAGGACTTTCTCTTTAAGATAGTTCAAACAATGAAATTCCCATAACAATGGATTCATATCATAAGAGAATGTATTACTCCTATTGTACAAAATTCCGTATTTGTGATTGGGCATGCGGCTCAATTTTTAAGTCATTTTGTAATCTTCATCAAGGTGATATCTTTCGCCCATTTTTCTTTGCCCTGAAGCCCTATCATTCTATCTTCATTATCATCAATTAAATGGCCACCTAAATCGAATATGTGTTGCTACAAATGGACCAAAAATTTCATACATTCTTTTTGCTGATAATAACTACTCGTCCTACATCTAAAATAGCAAAGATATTAAACAATTTTTGCTCTACCCTTAAAGAATTCTATAATGATTCTAGGCAAGTCATTAATGACAATAAATCAATAATCACTTCCAGCTGACACCCCTCTACACCGATTAAAAATCTAATTATTTTTTTTATTTTTTTAAAAGGGGTTACCCTTTGATTTTATTAATACGAATAATCCATTACAATCACCAAACATCAGTACAATTCGTAAACTCGTAAATTCAAGGAAAGAGGCGACTAGCATCAAACTAGTGAGCGAAATTCTTCTCTCTGACCACTTCCTTGCTAGCAAGAGAGCTCGAACCGGAGACCTCCGCTAGAGGTGTCAGCATGCTTGCCACTAGAGGAAGATATCTTGACAAAAATCTAATTATTAATAATCTTAACATCAATGTCATAAAATAACTTCAGCACCTACCTAGAATCCCCTAAGATATTCACACTCATAGAAAAAAATATTCAATTATATTATTAACAAGATTAAAAGTAGAATTCGAAGTTGAAAAAATAAATTCCTTAATTTTGTTATGTTAAGATCACATCCCACATTGTAAGTCATTGTCCTCCCGAACAATATACAAGATTCTGGGCTATTCTCTCTATTACCAATTGGTTTTAGAGTGGAATTCCATAGACTCTTAATGTGGTATGATGCGGCAACCCGAGTTATTGAGGCACGTGTAACCCCGCCGATGTTGTTCCGACAATTAATACCGGCGAGGAAAATCCGCCGACGATTGAGTTACACGTGAGAGTAAGTGTTAAGATGCACATCCCACATTGAAAATCGATGTCCTCCCGGATCATCACTATTGACTTTACTTCACAGACTTGGCCTAAATTATTTATTATAATTTCAGAGACGGGAAACTGGAAAACAATGAAGATTACTATGGTGAAGAACAATTGTAACGTTTATTGGTCCCCGGCCAAATTTGGAGTTTTTTCTAATCTTTCTAGTATCTCTATCTATAATTTCAATCTAGGTCTCTGTTTAAACAAATGTTTTGTGATGGCGAAAGAGCATAAGTTCCTCGGAGGTATCAAACAATTATTATCTATAGTATTGCATTATCTAGCAAAAGGAAAGAATTTTATCATTTGATATTTGCTTAAGGCACGGTGTTACAAAAATCGAGTATTAAAAGTAAAATAATACTCCCTCCGTCCCTAAATGATTGTCACATTTGACTTTTGGTGGTCAATAAAACACGATTTAAAATACAAATATCTCTTATTCTAAATGCAAAAAAATTATAATAAGTTGATATTTCAAAAATATATATTGAGACGAATCTAACGAGGTCCCACAAGACTATATTATTTCTTTTCGTTTAGTGAGAATTCGTGATCAAATTTTGTTGTAATTGACCACAAAAGTCAAAATGTGACAATCTTTTAGGGACGGAGGGGAGGGAGTATTTTATAATTCTTAATAACAAATAGTCACATTCTTAGAGAGAATGATAGGATGCAATCATGCAAATAAATTGAAAATTAATTTGAAAAGGAGAATTCTGAAGAAAGAGTCACTAGGTATAACTCCCGTATAGGTATTGTATTGTTTGTATATAACATTTGTTTTAGAAAATATAAATACTTGGCAAATCTCTCCTTAGAAATCACAAAGTGTTGTGAAATAATTTCTTAATGATCAAGCGACATATAGGCAATTGAGACCTTACACATCCCATTTTCTTGTGCCTGTTCTATAATGCAAACAAGTAAGTTTAGTATTCTTTTATGTTTAATGCTAAATTCCTAGTAAAATTGGCAATTGAGATGTACAAAATACAATTCAATTGTCATGACTGCTAACTTTGAGCAGGACTCTTTCAGAGGTAAATGGCAGCCCCTAGACCTAACAAAAACAAAATGAACCAACCAGAAAAAATTACAAGGTTTTATGCGGTCTAAACTAATATCATATCCCACCTATTTGAGATGTTCTATAGGCCAATGAATTGAATGAAACTAGAACGTTCAAGAGGACCATTGATCAGGCACGGTTAGAAAATATGTTGTCATTGCTTTTCTGAATCTTTTCTTGTATTGTTTCGGGGAAACTATTGTCGGCGAAGCGTTCTTCGGTCCGCCAAGTATCCCAGATGCCTTCACCCATGTCTCTAACTGTTTGTCCCAAGTGTACTGTCTCATGAAATCTATGATTCCCAACACGAGCTCCCTGCGCTCGTCATCGACACCAACCAACAGAGAGTAGTCCATCACAGCTACAGACTGGAACGGAGAACCAGGAGAAAATAAAATCATTTTGACGGTCAATATAAATGCATCGATGTGTATAGTTTGAACTGGTTCTAACAAAAGCTAAAGCTGGGGTGAAGCTGAGGATTAAGTAACTTACCGCCAAGAATGATGTATCATTCCAAACAGCTCTCTCTAGTCTCCTCTTCGCCTTGCTACCAAGAAACATTGGCTTTGTGCGCAATGTTTCCAACAGATTCATGTCCAACAACACTTTGTTTCTTCCAGTTGTATCTGAATTGTAGCGAGATCGCACAGAGCCTTTCAGATCATAAATCCTTGAGATGTTCTTTCCATAAAATAGATTCTCCATCACCATCAAGTCCATCTTTGTTTCTTTCCCGTTTTTCATGTTTTTCACTGTCACCTGCAGTTGACAACATCAGACTCCGCATTTCCAATAAAAACAACATAACGCATCAGGGAAATAGATGTGAGTTCACCACACGCCCTCAAACAGAACTGTGGTACAGACTTTAAGACAGAGAGAACGTTTGCAACTGGACATTACCTGATATATTCCAATAATTTTAGCAAGGCAGGTTGGACTACCAGAGCTGATTGAATCTGTAAGATACTTAAAATATTCAGGTGCAAACTCTTCAAAAGATTCCAACTCAGTCCTTGTTACTTGTTTTATAATGAATCTTTCATCCATTGACTTCGCAAAGTAAACATTGCTCTTTCCTCCTTGGGCACTCCATGTCCTACATCGGCTCAAAGAACATAAGAAATCTACCTCATTGGGACAACATCTTTGTCTAAGAGCATCAAATTGCTTAGCAAAGTAGCATGTTACAACGAACTTCACTTTTCCATCTGCACCAAGAGATTCATCCTCAAAAGAAACTTTTAAGTGTGGAGAACTCTTAGAATCCGTGAAGTAATTAATAGTATTTGAAGCATCCTCAGAGCCATAGCTGCCATACTGCATATAATCCAAATCCAGTGAACCGAAGGACTGCCAACCCGAAATGTTCGAAGCTACTGGACTTCCATTGTAGCTTCTATCAGGAGCATTGTGTTTATCATCAATAAAGTCCTCGTGCTCTTTTGAAGCAATTACATAGGATATTATGCTTGTGGGTTCATTGTCATAGACAGCAATAACAATGTTGCTCTTTCTATTATCGGGAACCATCAACCGTGCTCCTTCGGGGGTTAGATAGATGGATGAGATGAAAGAAGAAAATTTACTAGTTGAAAGATTAATCTTCTGGGCCTCAGCAACAGACATTTGAGAATATGTCCTTTGCATATAAGATACAGGATTATCCCTAGCCATACTCTTGCATTCTCCAGAAGCATGAAAAGATCTAAGGGTCGACAAATGCAACGAAGAAGGTGGTAGTCCTTGCTTGAACCTTTCTTGAAATCTCACAGCTGAATCGAAGGAATAAACCCTTGAAGGGGACACAAATTTTTTCAATAAAGGATTGTCAGTTCGATCTATTTTCCGGGAGGCTTCAAATTTCTCTCCTAACAAGGATCGAGGTAATTGTGCTTTCCCTGGAGGCTGCTCTGCACCTGTCCATGCAGAATCTATTTTGTCGGAGAGAACAGATGCTGCTGAAGGAGCCCGTTCCAAAGATGTTTCGTTAAGCGTATTTTCCCCTCTAAGATGAGTTTCCGCTTTTACATCGGAATCATATGAGGTTGAGAGGTCCTCCGCCACAGCAAGCATATTCTTCATAGAATTTTCTTCTGATTGCAAATTTTTTCCAGGAAATCCATTCAATCTCGAACCTTCACGCATAATTTCTTCATGGACATGCTCGAGCGTTTCATATTGTATACTAGCATCGCTTGCACGTTCTTGCATCCTGACAGAAGATGAAGCAACGTCGGAGGCATTGGATCTAACATAACTCTCAACCAAAGTTTCTAATGAACAAAGTCGATGATCCCAAACATGTGATTCAATTAGGAGAGAGCGCCTCATACGGTTCAGTTCAAGTATATCAACTGTCTCCTGATCTGGTCCTGAATTTCCATCTGCTGACCATAGCAGGTCCTGAGAACCAAACAATGAAAAAGTTGAAGCCTTGAGTAAGTGATGAGTCCAATGAATGGATATTAACAAAAAAAAACAACTCAAAAAAACACCAAATGTCAATGCCCCATAGAGACCATTACTTACTCTATATTCATTTCTTTCTTTAACAAGAAGGTCATATAAGTCCATTATATGGTTAACTAACTCATTTGGACCACAAATTCCAGAACCACATAATGAAGACTTCTCTTCAATGCAGCGAAGAATACTTGATATTTCAGTGTACAGTAATTCCACTTTCCTTGAGAGCTGCCAAGAAAAATGGAACAGGAAAAAAGGTTTTAGTAAAGGATCATTATTAGTTAGTGATACACAACATTAATGATTATCTTTAGTAAATGTGGTGGCACCTCCATTGCTTCTTTTCTTATCCAGTCATGCCCTGCCTGGCCATTGAACTCCAAAACTGATGGTGGTAAACTAACAGAATGAATATCAACTGGAGAATACCGGAAGAATGCAACCATATTCCCATAGCTGTTGATTGGAAAACAACATATTAAACACAGCCAGACTAGTAATCAATGTAAATGGAATGATATCACTTGCAAATTCAGTAACAACAATTAAAAAAAGAACAAAACCTGGAATATTTCACTTACCCGTAAAAACGCAGGCAATCCTTCTGCAAAGAATGACCGCAGCTAGCAACACGATTAGCAGTTGCATGGTTTGAGAAACCAAGTTCTAAAAACTTCCCAAATGATAGCCCCCAAGCAGCATCAGACATAACAACACGACGAGTTGCTGGAGGAACACCTCCTGAGGGACTACACCTGAGGCAGCGGTGCCACATCCATATCTTTTTATCACGTTCACCAGGAAGAATCAATGGAAGACGCTTTACATTAATTGTTAGATTCCCTTGAAGATGTGTATAGCATATCACGTGAGCTTCAGTTGGCTTCTTGCATGATCTACAGCAGGAGTCCTGGCAACAAAGAGCTCATTAGCAAACAAAACAGAGAGCACATTAGGGAACAATGGATGTAGCAAATTGGTTGACAAACTACACAACAAAGGAAAACTTTACCTGATCAAATAGATCATCTTGAAGATACCTACCCAGGGGCTTATCAAAAGATCCATAATACTTAACGCGTAGGAGTCTAGAGCGTTCACATACACTGCCATTTAGCACACACAGGCTTGAAAAAGACACCAATATGCTCTGATGACTGTCAGTTGTTGGACAGAATCCGGTTGAAGGTTCATCATCTATTAGTGTATCCACCTGTATCAGATCAGAACGGGCACCTTGTTGCTTATCTTCACCTATTTCTTCTGCAGATACTTCATGGATATCATCTTTCACAGTATTACTAACACCAAGCACTATATCCCTATGGTTATCGGCCAGATTATCAGGGTCTGCAGTAGAGGCCAATAGTCTGGGGATGCATTCGTCTGACATGGAAGCAATAGTATAACACTCGGACAATGACTTTTGCAACCCAGAATCAACATTGATACATGACGATCTTATTTCATCATTTGGGACATCAGAAACGTTTTCATGCATTTCAGAAACATCTGATGCTGAGATCAATGAAATGGTATTTTCTGTGGTTACCCTATCTGGTAGGATAACTGAGGACTTCAATGTGACCCTGGGTAGACTAGCCCCCTCATCAGCAAGAAATGAAGTCTCGAGAGACAGGTGGTATGCTGCAAAAACAGCATATTGTACTACATGCTTCACCTTCTTCAGTTCTTCATGACAGGAGCCCTTCAGCAAGACCTGCAAAAATGCCAAAACCACATGGCCAAGGCCCTTAGTACTTTCTAATTGATGTTGATGATACACGGGATCATAACTATGACATGTTTATGATGCCTTAAAAGTAAACCACACGCTATGAGTGATCCCACTAAATGAAGTCAGCAAAGAATGAACGATGAAGAGAGACAGGTATTATTATTAGATATCTGATAACAAGAGATCAAAAGTTGATAAGACAGACAATTCTGGATTTATCCAAAAGACTGTGGTGTTACCCAATAATATGCTCAGGCCACAAATAAGCCTTACTCTACAAATTCTGTGAAAATAGAATGTAGGTATCCGTCTCAACCTAGCTCCAGGAGATGTGGCCACTTTCAAGCATAGCCTTGTATGTACAGAACAAAAAGGGATCTTTGAGAAAAGTGGGTCAAATACGCAAAGAATGGATACTCCACATGTGAGGAGCAAAAGATTGAAGCAACTTAAGGAAGAACTTGAAATGTAGTTACCACTACCAACAAACTTATTCTTCAAACATATTTCAATATAGGAGCTAAATTATGATCGATTTTATTTGTTGTGAACAGAAAGGTATGAGACACCAGCCTCTGTCCTCAAACCTTAGTAGTTTACTAATTTATCCATGACCTGTATTAGATGTCCAGTTGCATCTTGGGTCACTTTTAATTGCAGAAATATATTTATATATGTGATAATCACCAAGAAGCGAGTACACCCAATAGCAAAGTACAGACAAACCTACTATTTGAGACGACCAGAGGAAATCATTTGGCCTCCAAAGATTCATTACAAATTTAGTGAATGAAGTAACATAAGTGGAAAAAATTGTGCAACATACCGTACAGCCTAGAGGTCTAGGACACCCTTCAAAATACATCAGTGTTTTTGATGGCTTCTTATTGATCTGGTTGACAACTTCATGCTCTTCAGATATTTTTTCTAACCGAAAGAGTTCACAGTGGCCAACTCGTGTTGTGGAAAGCTTATCAATCGAAGGAGTGATTAGAGCGCCAGTGCACCTTGCTATACGCTCTAATAATGGCCTTTTAACATTTAACACTAATGAGATATCTTTAGCCAGAAGATACTCTTGGGCATGTGATGATACTGTCTTCTCCACAAGTAGCACATTAGGATGGTGTGCCTCTATTTTCGAAATAATCACCTTTATGTGTTCACTTTCCTGAAAAAAGAAAATGTAAGTCGTCGTTTTCACTTTGGAAAACATGTGAAAAAGAACATTTAGCATTTAGAACCTGTTGAAGCAGTGTATCGAGAGATGCAAGTTGATTAGGACGCCTCTGGAACTCGAGAGCCCCTCCTAAAAGAAGCAACTTAGCATTTTTGTATTGAGAAGTCATGCGCTTGTGCTTTATATTCTTGGTGCAGACTACTCCTCTAATAAGAGTGCTGCACAAGTGAAAGAAATATCAGATTAGCATAATTAGATAATGTATATGGAGAAATATGAACAATTGGACATAGAATCTAGATAAGAAAATAGATCATCATACCTCTCACTAGGAGTTCCCAATGCTAAACACTTAATTTTTACATAATCACTGGGATCCATGCTTCCACCTCTACTAGTATCTGGCTTTACATAATTTGCAGCTTGCCACGCAATTGAAGTAATTATGTCCAGCCAATCCTCATTGCTATCATCTTTATCAACTCTGATACCCTCCCCCTGCAATAGCTGAGACACAAGAGCTCTGAAATGACGATTTACAACAGATTTTAGAGGTTTATTCTGTTCCTCGCTATGTTTATCCTTCATTTGGAATTCACTAGCAAAACTATCACTGCGGGTAAATAATGTGCATGGTTCTCCAATATCATCGTCCTCGTCATCATATGTGAAGAAGCTATTGTCGGTCTCGTCATCTTCAACATCGGGTGGAGGAGGCAACCAGATGAGACCGTTGTTTTCAAAATCCAATGGCTCCAGCCGCTTCTTATTTTGATCACCAAATGAAGTCAGATCAGAACTGCCAGCGTCACAGTTTGTCCACTCAGTCCTTGCACCAGGCCGTTCCAAAATAGACGTGGCTTCTTGAACAAAGGAACCATCATTTGCGGACATCAAGCTAGCCTGATGTCCTAGCTGTACAAGGTGCCCAACTCTATTGGATATAATATGAATCCTAGAGGGGCTGTCAGATGGACTTGACCCAACTGACTTAAAACTGTAAAATTCCTGACTAGCACTAATACTACTCGTCTCTACATCGGAAGCGTCGTTGTAATATTCATTAAATACACTAAAAACCTGACTTGTTGAGTTCTCTTCCTCTTCTTCATCACTCCTGCACTCCGGCAAAGAAAAACATTGAGAAGAATAAGATGCAGCAAAAATATTAATGTTTAGAGCAAATGACTTCATCGATCACTCACGTTTGTTAAAAAACACTAGTCGATCACCCTAGTATGACTTTGTATACTTTCGATCACTCATGTTGGGTATTATGTGTACTTTTGGTCACTAACACGTTTTTTTGGTACAACTCTTAATTTTTCGAAATTTTTAACATTTTTGTAAGGGTATTTTAGTCATTTTTCATAATCTTTTAACTTACATCAAGTAACTTTCAATAACTTCCATTGTATTCTACATTTCCTTGACAAAATTATGAGAAAATGACTATAATATCCTTATCAAAATGTAAAAAATTTCGAAAAATCAAAAGTGGTACAAAAAAACCGTGTGAGTATCCAAAAGTATACATAATACCTAACAAGAGTGATCGAAAGTATACAAAGTCATACTAGGGTGATCGATTAGTGTTTTTTAACAAACGTGAGTGATCGATGAAGTCATTTGCTCTAATGTTTATCTCAACAGTAAAATTAGAATCATTGTGTAAGATGTGCGACATAAAATAACTCTGTTCTGATAAGTTACGACTAACCATTTTCTATATTTCTTCCCAAATGCTCATTGTTAAAAACAAAAAAGAACACTATTTTCATAAATTAATGCTCCACTAACCTTAGTGAACTAAATAATAGAAACTTCTTTTTAATTATCAACATCAAGGTTCAAAGCAATACCTGTTTGAATATCCAAGCAAAGATACCATGGATGGAGGACTTGAAAATGATGCCACAGTAGGTGACTCTGGTTGGGGGCGTTGTCTGGGGGAGTCGGAAGGATATACTTTGTCACAATTCTTCCTTGAACCTTTTTGCTGTGTGGTTAAGCCAGCGCAGAATTGGCAGCACTGGATATTTATAACTGTCCCCATCCTACTCTTATGATCATCAGATGTGATCACACCAATGGACCCATAATTCTGCACACAATTCTCACACAAAACCCGTGCACAGCATTCGAACTGGTATTTCAGACAAGACTCCACAAAATTTACCCTACACTCGCTACACATTTTGCAATCTTTACCAGCCATTTCAAAACCACTTGAATAAATGGTTGATCACTTGTCCTCTTATAAACCCGAAGTCTAATCCTCTCTAAAAAATCAGTAAGTGTAGAATCAGGTATTCCCATAGACCAGCAATTACCCACCTTGGTGCAACCTCAACAATTTCCTCAGTAAGTGAGGAATCAGGTATTCCCATAGACCAGCAATTACCCACCTTGGTGTAACCACAACAATTTCCTCAACAGATCGAAGAAAACTATATGGACTTGCTTCTCTCTAATCTGACTAATAAAATGAAAACCTCAACAAATCTCAATGATCTAATAGGAATTACCAATCGCTTACAGATAGCATATCAATCCCACACAAAAAGTTGTGGAGTTTTCACTATAAGTATACTGACTCAACTAATTTCCTTGCTGCAGTATGAGTAAGAATAAAAAAACTAACCAAGACTAGTATTTCCCCAGGTCACATCATATTCAGAGGGAGCAAAAGGGTTACTACCATTAATTCACAAAATTTTGCTATATAAACTCCATCCTCATGAAAATTATTCCACCACAAAACAGCACTAAAAATGGTATAAAGGAGACAATTCGATGACCAGAAGAAAATGAAGCAAAACCTTTTACAGTTCCTTCTCAACCAATACCAAAATCATACATACCCCCCTAAAACTAAAGCTTTTTACTAATCAACAACACAACAGTCCAATCTGCAGCTCGGCGAGAAACAACTAAAATCTATAAAATCACCGTAAGAGCAAGTCTTTATTACAGTAAACTTAAACCCCACAAAGTAGATATTCTCCGAACTTCAGGAAAAAACCTGCCCATATCAACAAACACCAAGAACTCAATATGGTACTTCTCAGATTTCTATAAAATGCAATAAAATCCGATTCTTGATTGCTGTTGATATTGCAAACACCAAGAACTCAATATGGTACTTCTCGGATACTTATAAAAACCGATTTTTCGATTGCTACATATATTGCAAAAACCAAGAATTCAATATGGTACTTCTCAGATTCATATGAAATGCAATAAAACTAAATTCTTGATTGCTATATATATCACAAACAACAATAATATGAAGTTTTCTTTCTGTTTTGGTTTCGTTTAGAGAACAAAGAGAACAAGAATGAAAAGGAGGAAAAGGAAGAGTGTGGAGAAAGTTCCTGGAGAGTAGGATGAACAAGAGAAGGCTCGCATCTCCATAACATTAAAAAAAAATGGTTCAAACTTGAGTTTTTTTCCTTCTTTTTTATTACAATACTGAACATAACATTTTACAATAACAATATAATATGTAATATGGAGTACTATTTCTAGGCAAATAAAGCTTTCATTTTCACTTGTCAAGTTACCTGAAGTGGTTGATTTTTTCCCTTTTTTTTTATTCCTTTTTCTGATTTGATTTATTGGTTCTTGTCTTGATTAATTTCCACACCTTATCTAATACAGTAGACTTGCACATGTACTTTACTTCCTTTTTCTGTATATTGATATTGATACATGTATGATGTATCTAATAGTACGTGGATATTCACCATTTTATACGCTAGTGTTGGCCCACATGTACTCTTTTTAAAACAACTAGTAGGCTTAATTAATTAACTAATTAGATTATTTGATAGTCCGTATTTCAAAATAGTACTGATAGTTTAATATAGGAGTAATAATTTTTCAGTAGCGAACGAATTTACACCTCAATTTAATATGTTTTGCTCCTTACAATCATATGTACTTTATGACATTTTTTTGGCATTTTTAATCATTTAATCATTTTTTCGAACCAATTAAGAATATTGATAACCCTAAAAAGAAAATCACAATTCAATAGTAATACATTTATCCTTAGTAATTGACGATGTACATACACTAGTTAAAAGTTCGAACTTGAATGCACTTGAAATCACTAGGCATGCATGCATGCATATAATTTTTAATTATTATCAACCCTTATTTTACATTCATTTCATTGTTGAAGAGGTATGTGCCTAATGGAAATGAAAGGTTTTGTGAATTGTGAATTACTCGAATAATTTAATACACACTGGTCAATTAATTAGATGATATTGTTGTCACTTTCTTGAATACAAAATGTATAACTCACGGTTTGACACGAACTAGGTTAGAAAGTGATAATTTTTAT
This sequence comes from Echium plantagineum, assembly GCA_003412495.2. Lineage (NCBI taxonomy): Eukaryota > Viridiplantae > Streptophyta > Magnoliopsida > Boraginales > Boraginaceae > Echium > Echium plantagineum. Next base: position 14,568 of record CM016562.1, on the reverse strand, counting down.
CAGTTTTATCTATTATACTCTCTCCGTCCCTAAAAGATTATCACATTTTGCCTTTTTTAGTCAAACATTACAAAATTTGGTCATGAATTTCCATTAAACGATAAGAAATAATATAGTCTTGTGGGACCTTGTTAGATTCGTCTCAATATATATTTTTGAAATATTAACTTTTTATAATTTTTTCGCATGTAAAAAAATAGATATTTATATTTTAAATCGTATTTTATTGACCATCAAAAGTTAAAATGTGACAATCTTTTAGAGGGACGGAGAGAGTATTATTTATATATGTATGCCCATTGATTGGTCAGCAAGAATATAGTCCATATATATACAATAATTTGGAAGTGGCCGATGGCTCAATAGCCTAGTGGCATCCGGCCCAACCTTTCATGTAAGAGGTCATGGGTTCGAACCTTGTTGGAGACATATTTGTCTCATATTATACTCTAACTTTCTATTAGTTAGCAATTTCTGTATTCATGTTTGTAATATACTAATATCATTGTAGTCACAATTTATCGCTAATTATCAAAAAAAAAAAAAAAATTTGGAAGTGAATTAAATTGTAGTATATGTATTAAGTATGCAGCAAATTTTAAAGGTTATTATTAATTAAATGCATGCACTTTGCTGCTATTAGTCGTATTTAGAATTTAAGCTACTTGCTAGTTGCTTATTGGGTGCTACTTGGACTTTTTATTGCTTAACTGCGACTTTTACAAATCTTTTTTTGATATAAATAAATTTTAGAAAAAATAGCTTAACTGTGACTATTACAAATCTCTTTTTTTCACTTTGTTGTATGGTAAGTTGACAATAATGGACTATATGGTACTCCAATATTTATACTCCCTCCGTCTCTAACAGATTCTCACATTTTGACTTTTGTTAGTCAAACATTATAAAATTTGATCATGAATTTTTATTAAACGATAAAAAATAATATAGTCATGTGAAACCTTGTTAGATTCGTCTCAATATATATTTTTGAAATATTAACTTTTTATAATTTTTTCGCATGTAAAATAATAGATATTTATGTTTTAAATCGTATTTTGTCGACCATCAAAAGTCAAAATGTGACAATCTCTTAGGACGGTGGGAGTATTTGTTAATCCAGTGAAGACAAAAAAATAGTTATGTACACATTGAATTGACCGATATGCCCTCATTTATTGGCAAATGACAATACTCGGGTCATCGGGTGCCTATGGCAACATGACATTTTCTTGATGGCAGTACATTTATGTCTTTTCCAATCTGTTTAACCAAATCAATAGTGTTACGTTTATAATTTGACAATCTAGTTTGGCAAAATTTGAATGGTAATGTACGAATCACAATTATAAATCCGTGCATTCTCTTCTGATGAGCTTAGATCTTCAAAACATCCTAGTGTTCTCCTGGACCACCTATTTCAATGCTTAATCAGGAGTCTATTTTATCCAAAACAATGCTGAAAATCACGTTTCTCAATAGGAAAATTGACATCCATTTTTAAGTTTTACTTAATTCTTATTGTTTTCTCAATAGGAAAACTAGAAGTAAAGAAAAAAATCACTCGTAACAACATGTAACTATACAAATAAATTAAGGATTAATGACATCAAAGATCACTGAAATTATCTAATATTTCTAATTGGATCATTCAACTGCATTTGAAAAAAATAATGATTAAATATCTATAAATGTGAATGGACAAAATTGTCCTCATTAAAAACTTACAAAATGCAGCCAAAATCTTTCAAAATGGCCCGTTGACCAAGTTTTCCCAAAAAAAATACAGTTGAATGATCTGATCCATTTAAAATGAGGATAATCAAACTGAAAATCTTAGATACTATACTTTCAATGATCTTTGATGCCATTAACCTATAAATTAATGACTTGTTTAGCAAACTAAAGGATAAGGATATATATGAATGGGAACTGACCCTAAAGTAGTTAGAGCATTCACAACAGATTCCTCATAAAATTTTCCTAAAATCAATTTCTCATACCACTTTATCAAATTTAGAATATACTTTTAATATTTCATACAAAATCAAATTCTCTATTTGTATTCCTCAAATCAATTTTTTTTAATACTTTTAGCTCCAAGTTGAAGACCACTCAAATTATTTATTGTTGAAGACAAATTCAAATTATTTTAATATGAAGATAAAAATAATAAAACTTGAAATAATTAATAATTACTTTTTTATTTTAAAATTAACTCTTCATAATATTTATTAATTGTTTTACATAAAATTAGATTTTCTATTTTACATCCTTTATCCTTATTTTTACACTCCAATCATTTATAACCACACTCCAAATTCTCACTTTTACCCCTCATTTTGCTTTTTAAAAAGTTACATAGGAAAATGCATTGAGAATTATTAAGGATATAAATGTAATTAAACACCAAAAGTGGAGTGTGATTCTCATTTGATGAAGTGTAAAAATCAAAGGCCTATATTTAAGGCATCTACTGTAATAGTTTTGTAAAAAAAAATATCCACCTTTACTATTCTATATTGAACATGAAAGTAATTTAAGAAAGCTGTTGAAAATGCTCTTATTATTATGAGGTTCCCTATCCAAAAAAAAGTTCGTTACAGTATATTAATGGCAAACAAATAAATCCGGAGCAACTACATTTCATCTAACTACAATGTCTAGTGGAACATCAGAGGTTTAATTGCATTGGTTTACTCTGGTTTGGTGAGAGGACAATAATACATACATACATACGCGTGCATATTCAAACAAAAAAAAGATTGATTTCGTGATAATATACTTAGTTTAACAATCGAAAAGTTACAAGTTCAAATCTCTTATGTATCATTTACTTTTTGCATCCTTCAATTACTATAATATACATATTTTATTGAGAATAAATCATTCTCTATATTAATGTATCAACAATATACAATATTTATAGAGATTACAATAAAACTTAATGGGTCGTGGACTGTACAACGTGTGCCCTAATAAATAATGAGTAAAATATAAAATACACAATATTTAATGTATACAATATTCAACATATTTCCACCATCCCGTCCCATATTAACTTTCTAATTTAAGTTCTTGTTTAATTCCTAATTACTATGTTGGTGAAGATATTTTTATCATGTTTAGATTAACAAAAAGAATATAATCTCTTGTCCGCCTTCAATCCGTAAAATCATGTTCAGATTAAAACTTTTAATAATTATCTTATCAATTATTTTTCATGTATCATTGTGAAATTATATTTGAGTTCTATTTTATTCAATAATTTTTATTTCTGAACTCTTAATCCAATTGTAATGATTTGTTCTCAAATATGTTAACAATTCAATTATATTATAATTAAATATGTAATTACTTATTTAATTATTTTGAGCAAAGATATGTGTACAAATGTGTGAAATTTTCTTTAAATTTTACCTGTATCAACTGCAAGTGTCTAGAGAGTTTTTTTCATTTTTATGTGATGGGTAACTTAAGAACCAAAATGGCTCATTTTTGGCTTAACCACTTTTTGGTAACTTATATAGATAAAGAAGTCTTTTTTATATATAAATAATGCATTCATTCAAATTAAGTAACATAAGTTTGAGCACTACATGCTCTATTAATACAATTCAAATGAAGAGAATTAAACAACAAATTGATACATAAAAAAAATTATCAAAACATCCAATATTACTTCGGAACCACAAAACGGCATAGTTAGCTAGCATAACTTTGGTTTTCAGATTATTCCAGTCTTCTTTGCTACTTATTTTTCTAAAGTGTCCAGTCCAAATCTGAGAAGCAAAGAAATCAATAATAATGAAGATGTTGTGGTAACTACTCCCTCCGTCCCTAAAAGATTGTCACATTTTGACTTTTGTTAGTCAAACATTACAAAATTTGATCATGAATTCCCATTAAACGATAAGAAATAATATAGTCTTGTGGGACCTTGTTAGATTCGTCTTAATATATATTTTTCAAATATTAACTTTTTATAATTTTTTCACATGTAGAATAATAGATATTTATGTTTTAAATCGTGCTTTGTTGACCACCAAAAGTCAAAATGTGACAATCTTTTAGGGACGGAGGTAGTATAATTTTTCAAGAGATAGAAAATAGTGAAAATAATTTCTCCAAAGGATGTCAAACCGAGATTTGGTGTCTCCGATTCATATTTCAGGATAGTTTTTCCATGAAACATTTGTCGTGATCCTTTGATATTCATGGAAACATTTTGGTATTTTTTGCAACTTCTTTGACACCTACTCATGAGAATACAATTCAAATGCTGATAAAGGAGTCTTGTTAACACCATTGATGATCGAGATATTTTCTACTAATTTTTATGCAATAATGAAAGAGAGAAGGATGACCATAAATTTGAAGTACTTCAATTGTCATTACTTTTATTCATATTATACTCATAGTTTTTAAAAACCTCTGAACAATTTATATTTTATCGCTAATTTTTTTTTTAAAACGATAAATGAATACTCTGTATTAAAATTCTGAGTTCGTCCCTGAATGTGTGCAACAATCAAATAGCTAGAGTAGTGGCGTAGTATTATTTAAGC